>JANRGW010025201.1:0-21028 GCA_024733675.1 Psilopsiagon aymara | reverse complement strand
GTTCTTCATGTGCCTCAGCATGCCTTCCAGGAGAATCTGCTCCAAGATTTTGCCAGGCACAGAGGTGAGGCTGACGGGTCTGCAATTCCCTGGTTCACCGATTTTCCCCTTCTTGAAAATGGGGGTTATATTTCCCTTTTTACAGTCATTGTGAACTTCACCTGACTGCCATGATTTTTCAAATATGATGGACAATGACTTAGCAAATTCATATTCCAGCTCCTTCAGGACCCATGGACGGATTTCATCAGGTCCCATGGACTTGTATATGTTCAGGTTCCTAAGATGGTCTCGAATCAGTTCCCCTCCCCTACAGTGGGCCCAGGATCTTCATTCTCACAGTCCCTATGTCTGCCTTCCAAGACTTGGGTGGTGTGGTCAGAGCATTTGCTGTTGAAGACTGAGGCAAAGAAGTCATTAAGAACCTCAGCCTTCTCTAAATCCAGGGTAGAATAGGCTGAGGGAGGAAGTGCGGTTTAAGTTCCTGAGGGCAACCTGATTCCTTTCCACCAAACCTCGTCACTACAAAACTAAAAGTAATATCTGGGTGGGAGGAAGAGATGATGTTTCGAAAGTGTAAAACAACATGCATAAAGGGCTCTCTAGCTAGAGTTACAGTGTTTTCTTACAACTTTTGCAGTCCCCACACGTGAGAAGTACTTCTGTTTCTGTGCCTCCTTCAAGAAGGGCACTCTAGAGCATGGGTCTGTTCATGAAGTAATCATCTGCTCTTTCTCTGTTTAGGGGGACAGTGGAGGACCTCTAGTCTGTTTGGACCAAGATAAATTTGTCCAGCATGGAGTCACCTCATGGGGCCTTGGCTGTGCTCAACCCATGAAACCTGGTGTTTACGTTCGAGTTTCCACTTACATTCCTTGGATTAAGAGTGTAATGGAAAGCAATTGATGCTGGGTATGGACTGCCCTCTCCTGGAAAGCAGCATGCATGTTAGAAACACAGGATTGCAAGTGCGATATTAAAGCTACAATCATAAGTAAAATAAATATGATCATCCATTTTAAATTGCTATAAATTAACAGTTACTGCCAAGAAACCCAACTGGCAGTGTGTTACCCTCTTTCTATATATTCTATAGTTTGCTATGTTTGACAATAGACTTATCCACCTCTGAAACAGGTGTCAAAAAACCCAATCTCAACTTTAGCTGGACATTTTCATTTCAATCTTTGTTGGGCTCTACAATAACCTTTTCTTCTAAGGCTGACTTTCCCAAGATGTTGTACTTCCAACAAATGAAGAAAGAAGGATACTTCTTGTTTTTTATGAGTTTCAGATCTACTACCAATTTAATGATACAAACCAAAGAAGAATATCATATATCATATCTTTCTTATATATACTATTTTATTATATATATCCAATAGCACTAAATACATGGGATGGGAAAAAAAAAAAAAAGCAAACACACTTGGTTTGTATTTTCATATATTTTATTGGCAATGAAACCTGTGTGTCAGCAAAAGTACAAATATTGCATCAAAGATACAAAACAGTGAATAAAAAATAGCCTCGTCTTAAAGTTAGTCCACAGTGAAGACAGACAGCAGCTGTCAATCATTACAGCAAGTAATGGCAATGCATTGAACATACTATAAAATTTTGTTGTCCATAGTACCCATTTGTTTCACTGTATCGCTGTATCTCACTGTGTAACCTCTACATGTACAATTTTCTTCTCCAAAGGAAATTACCTGCACATGCCTGTGGTTATAGGAAGTGAAAACTCAGACCTTTAGAAATGCTTTCCAAGGAAAACTTGGCTTACAATTGCCAAAGTTGAACACTTGCTCACTATGAGCCCCTGCTCTCATCCTGCACCCCTTGCCTACCAGCTAGGGAGCCTGGGGAGCCCTGGCTCTGCATGATGTCCTTCTTGCACCCCTGGTGTGTGCTCTTCAAGTGACACAGGTACTACACGGGGTGGGGTTTGTCTTGTCGATGTTCCACAGTGCAGAGGTCCACTCCCAGACATGCCAAGTTGCACATCAGTTAATTTAGATTGTCTTTTCATTTTTTGCGTATGTGTATCTACTAAAGGGATGGGCTACATCCCAGGAGGTTTGGGTTTTTTTTTCTCCCAGAGGTTTAAAGGGAGATGACAGCTACAAAACAGGTAAGTGGCAGGGCAATTTTCGGGCTTCTACACCTGGAGTTTGATTCTGGGAGAAGCAATGATCTCAAGGCACTGCCTTCCTGGGCAGGAAAAGCTCTGATAAAGCATTCCCTTGTGACCTCTCTGATAGGGTGATTCACTGAGTTCAAATATCCTCCTGCATGTTTTCCATATTTACTGATGTGGATCATGAAGCCAGACAAGAAATCTGCACAATACTTCCCTGACAATGGAAATTACATGTTGCAGCTTCACTTTTTATTTGTTAAGCTCCTCAGATGTGAACTCTTTCAGGCATGGCTAATACCTGGCTTTTAGACAGACAAACCCATCCCTTCTTCCTTGCCAAACTGGTCAGAAATGCTTTAGTGACTATACATTCCTTAACCTTTCCAAGTGTGTTAATTGTGATCTTTTCCTCCTGTGAGAGTATCAGCAGCAATAACAATCACCACTTATTACTAAACACTCATACATCCTAGATGAAATAACCTGGCAAATTTGGTGGCAGCAGCAAATAGCACATCTGTTGGTCTGCGAAACTTCTTTGCTGGCAGGAAAAATAATACAGCTCCTGTGTTTCTGCAGTCATGTTGCTTGTGTCTTTTTGATGATAGTAAGGTGGTCTTCTGTCTGCTATGCGCATCATACCTGTCACTGGGCCTCTGAAGTATAACACATGCAAGACAGCTATAGCTGACAGTGTTTGACAGTATTGACACAAGCTGGCACCTTGAGGAGATGCCTGTCATGGAGTGAGCTGGGTCACAATGGCCTTTGTAGTGTCAACCCATGCAGTTTAGGAGAACACAGCTTTGCCTTCTGCGAAGTTTGTAAGACTTCCCTATAAGAGTGTATTAAGGGATCTGAGGCACATATGAATTTAGAGTAACTTTTTTTAAACAAACATCTCACAGAGATGGGAGGATTTTCTGTTAGGATTCCCATGTTAGAGGTAAGAGCTCAGAGACATCAAATACAACTGCTACCGGAAGTTGTCAAATAAGATCGTATTAGAAATCAAAACACATACACAGGCTTCTTCCTGCTCTCCTTTACAAAATTAATAAATATGTCCAAACTTCTGGCACTGCTACCAGCCTTTTCACATGTGAAACATTTCACTTATTTTCTGCTCTGGTGCTGTGGTGCTATGATGCTACTCAAAACAAAGCACAGTCTGAAAGGTCAGAAACAAGTCTTCGTGTCTCTCACACCTCAGCACATAGTAGTTGTCCGCAAACAGCAGCAACTGGTAAATAACACTAACATTTCTTTGGAAAGTCATAGTTTTAAATGATCACTATGGTCCTTCCCAGACTGCTGTAGTGTTTAATACACTGATTAAAAAATGTAAAATTCAAAAAGACGAAACATTAAGAAAGGAAAGGGAGACTCAGACCACAGCATCACATCTGACCTCTTCACCCAGGCTTTCCTGCAATTTGGGCTGTCTGTCTGTGAGGAAGGTAGTGCTGAATTCTGTGCTCCCATCCTGTACTATGATACGGCACCCAGCCAGTGCCAGCCCCCAGCTTCCAGTTCAGAGTTGGTCCCTGCCAGCCAGTTGCAGAGTGTGTCTTCAGCTATCTGCAGAAGCACACATTGGTGTAGAAGTTTTCTCCCCGAAGCAGTACATCTCCAATCTTCTAGATATACCCATTAGTTAGATATGAGACGCTTGTTTGCTTTTATATCTTTCAATTTCCAGTGACTTTTCCTAAGCATCCCATTGACCTTTAACTATATTTCAGAGGAAGTTAGCCTTGAAAGATAGCCCTTTATCACTAACTGGTCAAAGTGCACAAATATTAGACCAAGATTACCATTAAAGGCCCTGTTTCTTTCCTGCAGAGTTGGTCATATGGGCAGCTGCTGGGAAAAAGCAGTGAGAGTCAGGAACTGTTGAAATGCCTCACCATAGGAAATCCCTTGTGCAAGCATCTGCCTATATGTGCTCTTAAGATGGTGAGACTGGAACAGCAGTCATTCAGCTGCACTGACTGTAATGTTAACACTACTCATTTGTGGTATAAACCTTAAAAACCCAGTCCTGTATTTGCTTATGCCAAATATGTTCTTTTCTGAGCTTATAAGTCCCTTTAAGAGAGCTCATTGGCTTTCTTCTGTTTATTTCATTCTCTTTTGGCACAGTGTGCCTTTCGAACACCACAGCTTTTCAAGTCCTTCACTGTAAGGAGTGTATTATTTACCTGTCAGTGGCAAGGACCCAGTCCTTAATGAAGAAGGTCATACAGCTGAAAGGGAAGGCAGGTGGTCCCTGTCTGCTTGCAGAGCCAAAGATTCAAGCTCTTCTGTTACAGGACCAATTAACCTTTCCTCCATAACCAAAGATCTTCTCTCATCCCTGTCCATCTTTCCAAGACAGCTAACATCCCTGTCAACAACCCAAATCATTTATCCCCAAGACAGAAAGATGACAAATAATGGTGGACAAAAGACAGAAATTGCAAGTCACCCTGGCAGTGGACAGGGCAAGGGAATTTGGTTTGTATAGATGGGCAGAGAGCTTGTTTTAGAATGAAAAAAATGAGCATGTTCTCAAAAGGGAGGGATGGAACAACACCTGACAGAGGAGAGCAGGCAGAAGCCCTTCCCTTGCAGATGTTGAGTCCCTGGCCATGGGACAGGACAATGGGGTGTCACATGAACAACAGTTGGGTCTGGGGGGGAGACAAGGACAATCTGACCGGCAGACCTAATGCTCTGTGTAGGATGTGACACCTACATAAAGCCCTGGGAAAGAGGAGGACTGCTCCCACATTTCAGACAGCCGTTGAAGAAGGAGGGAAGCATGGAGTCTTTGGCAAAATCTCACTGTGGAGAGAATCAGACCAGGGCAAGGGTGTTCTGATGCACACCTCTGATTCCCATCCCTCCTAACCAAAGGAAGGTTAGCACCCTCCAACCTAAGCCACCAGATCTTCTATTTTTTCGTATTTCCCAGGGTGAAAGGAGAACAGGTTGAAATATTCATCCTTTCCCCCTCAAAGTCATCAAATCTTGAAAGACCAGTACTGTGTTAAACCCTCCCCACCAAAAGGTGTATGTTAACAACAGAAATAAACAAATGGCTTAAATAGGTGAAGAAATAAATAAGAGCTCACTGAGCTGGATAATACTTCTTTTTAAAGCTGTTATGTTCTCTATCAAGAATCACAGAGTGCTCTCTTTCTGCAAACTGCATACTAAGAAAAAAAAGAATTTATTAATATTTATAGAAAAATACACTGCTTGTTTTAAGTGTCCTTATGCTTAGAAGAACATGGAGTTTCATCCACACTCTGCAAATTTTGAAGTGGTGGCAGCTGGAGAACAAATTCCCAGTATAGGAGCATGGTTCTTAGCTTAGTGCTGTCCTTCAAAGTTCAAATATATGAGTTGGTATCCCGGTGTTTCCGTTTCTTGCCACATTTACCAAAATTACTGAAGAAACAGAAGGGGAGAGGTGTATAAGGGTGAAGGAAGAAGGAAAAGATGTAGCTCAAGTTGCAGTCCAATTCACAGTACTGAAACATTTATTTTCTGCATGAAAAATTCCTCATTCTTTAGTTTGTGTATTGAAGTGGGCAAGAGTTACTGATGCAATATCCAAAACCACTGCTTGAAACATTAATGTATAATGCTATCTCCTCAAGAAATTAAGCCAAGGTGTAAATGTTCCCTGCATGCCTGCAATGCAATGAAGAGCCTGGCTTGCTGTGTGTCAGGAGTGGGAAAGACATGCCTGCAACTTGTCAGCTGTAAACTCATCCTGTACATGACTTTTTAATGACTTCACAAACTGTGGAAGTGCTCCCATGATCAAGGGCCCTTCTTCACAGGACTCAGGTTATGGCTGGTTTTCTTGAGCAGAGAGTTGCAGGCTGTACTTTGAAATATCTCTCTTGCAACTATTTATTTCTGCTTCTAGAGTTATATAGGACAGATTTCTCATATCTCCATGAGAAAAACACACATTCTATCCCCATTCTTTTTTTAACAAATGAATGATAATAACTTAATGAATGGTACTGAAAATTTCAAATGTATATTGAAGGAAATATCATATCAACCTGACTAGTGAATTTACTTTGACATTTGGAAAACATCAATAATTTATGACAGCTGATAAAGTTGGAGAAGAACACCACCAGGAAACAGCACCTACATAAAAAGGAATTAAATGCATATCATACCTTGAAAGCTGCTCCACATCTTCCACTGTCTCTGGTAAGGAGATTCCCTTTGTCTCTGGTAAAAGGAGTACTAGGAGCCCACAGACAACTGCGAGAATACCTACAGTGAACATTGAAGATATACAAAAATGGTAAGAAATTTACTTATTTTCAGAGTTTATCCACTGAGGAAAGTTTATTCAGATTAAGATTGAATTAATATTTTTGAGGCACAACAGTTATTTCTGATTACACCTGTAATGTTACATTAATTTTATCAAACACTTGTATGCTACATGAATTTAGCCCATTATAAAAAAAACCCTTAAAGCCAGAGCTTCATTTGCAGCCTGAATTGGCCCCAAAGGGAGATCTTAGAAGTCAGAAGCCTCAGATAAGTTCGTATGGACAAGTGCATACAAACTGCAGTATAATCGGGATCTTATTTCTCATATTAGATAAAGCTGCTTTTCTTCAAGAGGCTCTATCTTGTAGATGCATCTATGTTTCTTGAGACCACTGAGATTTTCCTGAATTACCCCTTTCACATATGCATAAGCAAAGTAGATTATGTGATTCAGACTAAAAATTCATCATTGGGAAAGAGCATTCAGACACAGAGCCAGTTTGAATAGTTAATCAGGAATGGTTGTTTTGGAACAATTTCCTGCATAGATATAATTTAAATAAAGTAATAAATCAAAAGTAGACGAGCTGGGGCAAAAACTAAAATGCTGCCTGACTGCTGCACAGCCCTCCCTGATTCTCTCTGATTTTGCAGCTCTTTACTCAAGACAAAGGGAATTCAGCAACAGAATTTCAGAACTAAGTGATGTGAACACTGCACTGCTATATATGTCTATTCTTGGGTTAATGGCAATCTTTTAAAATGCCTTGTGCCCTTTCCAATTTCTTTTCAGCTAAAGTTGTCATTAGCATCAATTTCCCTACTTATTCTATCCCTTTTGCATTCAATGCAGTCATGTGTATCTCCTGGAAATCTGATTTAGCCACAGATTCATGTTTCCTTGTGGGAAATTAGTATTTTATTTTACTTTTTAACCCTGCAGAATTACTCCAGAGGGATAATTTTTTTCTAAAATGCAACTGAGAAAAAAAAGTTTGTTGGTAATATGAAGTTATGGGTAATACAGCATCCATGGTCATAACTGTACCTGCCAAAAAACCCAAACCAAGTATTTTTTAAAAGACATTATTCTCTACTCTAGGGAGACTAAGCTTATTCTCTGCAATTACAGAACTTAGCTGTAAGGTTTCTCAGTCTTAAAGCACCTCACATAGTTTCTTTTATTCTCCTTCAGCCAAGTTATACAAGCAGACCTGAGCAAATCCATGGCCTGCCATGAAATCACCCACACTTCACCCATTTGCCATTCAGCCTCTTGCTTTAGGTATGAGGGTTGGGAAGAGCTGCTCTGAATGGGAGACGAGGCCACACATTACAGTTTCTCCCTGAAAGAAAAGCTCTCTTAGGAGGAGGATATTTAAACCAAAAGTTGATTTTGAATCAAATCTTACAGAAAATTATTAGAGGTAGCTCCAACCAAATGGCTGCTAATCGGAAAAGCAGGAATGGGGCTATGACCCCTCCCAGGTCACACAAACTCGAGCACAGGGAAACACCAAAGTTTCTGCAAAAGAAAACAGTGCCAGATATTTGTGAGGTGCTACCAAACTGATGAACCAGGATTTAAGGAGCAGAACATAGACTAGGTCCAAAATTATCTTGCCAGTTTATTCCATCCACATTGAGCAATGGCTACTCAGTTAGGAAACTGAACAAAATGAAGTTTTACCAAACAGTGGTGAAATAGGGAATGAGGAAAGCAGAGGGATACATTGAAATATTCCTGGGAGCTTTCAACATACCTCAGCGTTGTAGGGTACAATTCAGTGTTCACAAGATAGACAATTTCAAAAGCCATCGTGATGCCCAGTCTTCCCAGTGTGGCAATTGTCATTTTAAGCCATAGGATATCTATTTATTCAAAGAGAAACCCTGGTGAAGAGTGCTTTGCTGCACCAGCAGAACATTCCTGAGAGCCCCAGGCCCTGTCAGCAGAAGCTATATCACAGAAACACTGGATCAGTGCAATTCAGAGTGAAAAGCCACAGCTGTAGATACAATTTCTACTGGCATTTATTGTTTTTCAGCACCATGACAGGCTGTTTTGAAGAATCAGAAATCACTTCTTGTTGATAGATTCAAGATGCTGGTGGAGCATACAACCTGGGTGGGAATAAGTTTTCATGACCATGTCCAAATTCTGCTCTGGAAAGGAGCATTTATTTATATAGGGATGTCATGCTGTGAGAAACACATGTGAGTAACTCAAAACATGTTAAGTCACCATATGTTAAGTCACCTCCCAAAACCTTCTGACCACAAAGAATTTACCTCTAAAAGTGCATAGAAATAGAATTATCTAGGCTCTAAAAGACCTCTAAGACAGTTGAGTCCAACCGCAAACTGCCAAGTTCACCACTAAACCATGTTCCTAAGTGCCGCAACTACGTGTCTTTTAAATGCTTCCAGGATGCTACAGTAAAATAATTCTCCCTAGGGTAGGCCAGCTACACTTTCTAATTTGTCTGGCAGTTGCTCATTAGACACACTCCTACTAATGCTATTCCTTGCTATCCTCCCCCTTCCCTCTCCTGATGCTTGACTTTGTACCTAGCATGACAGGCCAGGAGCCTTATCCTGCCCTGGTGGCTCTTCCCAGCTCTCCCAGGTCTGCTTGATCTTTGGTGTGCGGCCACTACTCTGCATACATCAGTATAAGAAACCCCTCATACATCAGTAGGGAGTGCAAAGGTCACAGCCACACCACAGGGCACAGCCACTCCATCTGACTTTGTGTCAGAGTGCCCTCTCTGGAAAGACAGTGTCCTCTGCAGGAGCATCACAAGGAATGCAATAGGCACTTCTGCAATGCCCTTGGGAGTGGACAGTTTCCTGTGTGATCTGACCACGACCAGACAGATGGGGAGGCAAATGAAAGAACAAGCCTGAAGTCAGCACAGAGGGGAGCTCCGCCAGTGGAGGGGGCTCTGGCAGTGATTGTGTTTTCTCAGAACTTCAAGAGAAAGAACAAGAAAACATTTCAGTTTGCTCTGAAGCAAAAACTAGATGCTCAGGGTTATTTCCCTTCCAAAATAACCAAACAACCCTGCATTAAATTTCACCCCATGCTGAGAGACACTGAAAACTTCTGGTTTGTGTTTGTGTATTCTTCTCCTGCATTTGCCTTCAAAACAGTACAAAGACTTTATAGACATTCTCTCTAAGACTACACCCAGCTGTTGCTCACCACCCATCAAAGACACAGCCATTACATGTCCCATGGCACACTATAAGCAAATGAGGTATGCTGTTCCATGACTGCAGTGCTTTTATATCACTGAACTCTTTTCACTTTCATCTACAGTTTTGTGTGGCCTGCTGTCCTCGCTTAAGGGGTGTCAGGGAGAAGTCACTGACCTAAAGACCCTGACATTGGGAAGGGAATTACCTTCTGGCAAAAAGGCAGTAATGAGGCATGCAATTCCCGCCACGATGTTGCTTATTGCAAAAGGAAGGCGACGGCCAATGCGATCAATTGTCACTAGAATTAGGAAAGCAGCAGGCAGCTCTACAGCTGCTGAGATGAAGAAGTCTAGGTAGAGGTTTCCTCCAACAATTCCTAGGCGCATGACAAGCCCGTGGTAGATCAGGGCACTTGTGAACCTGAACAGCAAAGGAAAAAAGTGTTGAGAGGCAAACAAATGGCTGCAAGCATCTGGAACGACCCTAAACACCACAAGAGAATTTTTCCACAAAACCCACTGCCCTGCTAACAAACTGGACTGAAGTGGGCACTCACCAGGCATACATGAGGATGAGGGTGTTCCTCCTCATCTGGGGAGTCCTCACCAGGCTGAGAAAGGAGAGATTGCTGACCTCCTCATTGTTAATAGTGATCTGAGGAGAAAAGTGAGCAGTCAGCTACCAGGGGTCAGGCAGGCAGTGCGGCAGAGTTTCTGTGTAAACATGGTGCTGAGCAATATTCCAGTCCAGCAAGCTACGGTGCCAACGAGCCAGCTTTGCTGGTTTTAGCACTCCAGAGCTGTGTGCAGATACAGAGAAAGAATATATAACTGGGCTGTGTGCTGTGGGCTTTCGTTACAGATGGTCAGGTAAAAGTCAGGAAAAAAATCCCCAAACCTGACTTCAGAGTGGAACAATGATTCCCTTGATGTAAACTGAGAGAAGCTGACCTGGAATTTCTTGGAAGGTAATAAATAGGCAGTTGTCTCTTCAGGGTCAGGAGCAGAGTTGCATTCTGCCAGAGGTGAGGGAGAGGAGCAGACCATGGCAGAAAGGGCAAAGCGCTAGGTTGGGGGAAGCAGGGAGACAGAAGGTGAGCAGCAAGCAATAGGTTTGGGAGCATGGCACAGCTGGGCAGCAGGAAGAAAAGTGAGAGAAAAAGCAGATCTGTGATGGCACTTGGTTGCTTCAAAACATTCAACTGGTGAAACGAAGAGGGTCTTAAAATATGCAAGCACTGCGCTAAACATGGCATTTACTCTTCAAGAAAAAATCCTGCAAAGTATGAATTAATGGACCTCATACTGCCCACAAATTATAGTAAATCTGTTTACAGCTTCCTCCAATACAGACGCAATGAGGGATGTGATGAAATGATTAGCTAGAAGGTTTAACAATAACAAAAAAGGACAGGGTTTCACACAGCCTGCGTTTACAGTTGGAGTTCGTATTGCCACAGGATATAGTGGAGCAGAGATATATTAGCAGAGCCAAAAAGAGTTTAGGCACATTGATGGAGGCTGTTTTTAACATTGATGGCCAGCAGATATTAATAGTGATGCCTAAGACAGATGGCAGTCCTTTTGTTCATATGTTCATTTGATGGGTGAGGAACATGAGAAAGAAAAGGCAGAAGTGACTTTAGGCAGGGACAAACTGTGACAAGAAATAACAGCCATGTCCAGAATTGCCATCAGCTCTCTAAACAACTGTGGGAAACATGGGGTTAAGCCTGCTGACTCCTTTCTAGAAGGATTTCAGGCAGCCCAGCTGCTTTGACTCTCAGTTACTGTCCCCCTCCTGAGAGGAGGCCTAAGAGAGAAGAAGAAGACCAAGGAAACAGCCTGGATAGTGGGGAAACACTGGTAAAAGCATGGAGAAGCATGTGGGAACATGCAGATCTGTGAGAACACAGGTAAAGCTAAAGGCATAGCTCAAGGTTCTTGTCAGTTCAGCCAGGGCTACACCCAAAGCTTTTGCTCTGTATTTGGTTTTCATATCATAAAGTAGCATAGATGTTTTCAGTGAGATTTGGCCAGATATACTTACACATGACTTTTTCATAACTGAGTGACACAAAACTTTGTAAGTGGAGAGAGAAATCCCACATTTGTTTGAACTTCCTTTTTACTCCCCCTTGCTTTTCTTCTGTAACCAAAGCCAGTTTTCTTCAAAGCACTGCCACTTCTGCTGCATGCCAGAGACCTTTGTGAGGCAGGCAGACATTGCTGGGTTTCTGCACTGCTCTTGGACTGTCTCATAGCATACTCATAAAGCTGCCATGATTGCGTTTATAAGAGCAGGCTGCCAGCCATCAGTTTTGACTTTGTGCAAATATGGGGTTAGTTTTCCAAAGGACTTAAGATAAATTCAGCATAACAGCTACCATGTATTTTTACTACTTGATAAAGTCATAATGACCTCAAACATGACTGAGCATTTTTTTATGGATGAAGAAAAAAATCACTGTGGAAAGTCAACTCTTTGCAGGGAAAAAAAATCTTCTTCTTGTTTTTGAAGTCAAGGAGAGCTTTGCTATTCACATCAGTGCAGTCAGGAACACAGTGGCAGAGCCCACGTTTCTAAACATAGACTATTCTGCTTTTTCAAGATGCAGCTCTTACTCAGCTGTTTACAGCCCAGTCCAGTCTGCTCTGGACAGAGATCAAGAAATCAAAAAATATCTTGGGGAAAAAAACACAAACAAACAAACAAAAAAAGGGTTTACAGTCTACAATTAATTTAATGAGTTCTGGATGGAGCGGAACTGTACCAGTGTCGCAACTCCGAGCAAAATAAGCAAATGTTTATCTGTTTTCATGCAAAGGTCATCTGTTATTCCTGCATGCCAATAAAAATGCAATGCAATGCTGCTACATCCAAAGCCATGTAAGGGATTTGGCCAATGTAATTGTTACAGATGTACTGGAAAATCTAAGCCAAAATTCATAGATGGGTAATGCCTCTCACTTCTCTCTGTCCCTCCACACCTGTAGAGCTTTGCCTGAAATTCTGGGGTTGCTTCATGAAAGACAAGTCTGACAAGAGTTAATGTGAGAAATAGGCTTGATCTGTGACTAATGGGCTTCCTGGAGATGGCCTCTTTCCTCTGGGCACAGCACCAAGGATAAAAGACATTGTTTATTGAAAAGGACCCAGGAACAGATCCAGCATGAATCTGGGTATATGGAGGTTAATCTGCTGCCGCTGAGTGGCTGAAGGTCATAAGCAGGGACACTTCTGAAAAAAAAATTGAATATAACTTCAATAAAGCAGGGAAAGACACATATCCATCCTGATGGGACACTGTAAAAATGCTTATGTTTAGAGAAGGAAGTGGGTGTAGGGACATAAGGCTGAAAGTGCAGGGGGAGCTGCAGCAGCACAACCTTCCTGCTATATGTCTCCAGCCACACTCAACACTGGTTAATGCTGACCAGGATGGGGAATTTCACCAGTGTATATGCCCAGCAAGGACAGTAATTCATAGAATTATAGAATAATAGAATGCTTCGTGTTGCAAGGGACCTTAAAGACCACCTAGTTCCAATGCCACTCTCTGGGCAGATAGGATTGCTCAAAGGCCTGTCCAACCTGGCCTTGAACACTTTGAGAGATGGGGCAGCCACATCTTCTCTGGTGAGATGTTCCAGTGCCTTGCTACCCTCATAGTAAAGAATATCTTCCTAATATCTAATCTAAATCTCCCTTCTTTCGTTTTAAAGCCATTTCCCCTTATCCTGTCACTACAAGTCCTTCTGAAAAGTCCCTTTCTAGCATTTTTGCATGCCCCCTTTAGGTACTGGAGCTGCTATAATGTCTCCCTGCAGCTTTCTCTTCTTCAGGCTGAACAAGCCGAACTTTCTCAGCCTGTATTCATAAAAGAAGTGCTCCAGCTCCCTGATCATCCTCGTGTCCCTCCTCTGGACTTGTTCCAACAATTCCATGTCCTTCTTATGTTGAGGGCCCCAAAGCTGAACGCAGTACTGCATTTGGGGTATCATGAAAGTGGAGTAGAGGGGGAGAATTGCCTCCCTTGACCTGCTGGTCATGCTTCTTTTGCTGCAGCCCAACATACACCTGGCTTTCTGGGCTGCAGGTGACATTGCTGGATCATGTTGACCTTCTCATCAACCAAGACCCCTAAGCCCCCCTCTTTGGGGCTGCTCTAAAATCCAGCCTCTCAAACCTGTAGCTGTGCCTGGGATTGCTCCAGCCCACGTGTAGGACCTTGCACTTGTCATGGTTAAACTTCATCAGGTTGGCATCAGCCCACCTCATAAGCATGTCAAGGTCCCTCTGGATGGCATTCCTTCCCTCCAGCATATCAACTGAGCACCCAGTGTCATTGGCAAACTTGCTGAGGGCATGCTCAATCCTACTGTCCATGTCAGCAACAAAGATGTTAAACAGATGACTTCACAAAAACATTAGTCCAGAGTCATATATCCTAAGAGACATAGTACAGGTTAGGGCCCAGTTTATCTGTGGAACTTGTTGGGTGAACTTTACCTTGACAGAACTGCCACTAACATATACTTAATGAAGTGGAAAGATAATGAATATTGGTATAAATCAGTTGGCCATTTCCATACACCATCTGCTACCACATATGTCTTCCTATGTGCTCTTTTATTTTTATCAGATGAATAGTCCTCAATCAGCACAGCTGCTTAGGCTGGATGGCTGATTTATGGGACCTTTTTCTCACCAGGTAAAAAAATCCTACGGATTTGGGAATACCTTTGAGGTGTTTCAGAAGAGTGCCAATAATTGCTGCCAGAAATTCATCAAGAATTATACTCTAGAACTTTGGTGACGAATTCCCACTTTTTTGGATGAGCTGGCCTAAATTCTCAGGTTCTCTCTTGCTTAAGAAGAGCAATTAGAAAGACCTAGGTAAGATACCAAGCAGTGGGAACTCAAATTGTCAACTACTGGTTACAAAGCACACACATCATGATGCTCCTTCCTGAAAGGATGGGACATATCAGTGTCCTTCAGACACTACCATTCCAAAGCCTTTGCTTTTGGTATCAGTGAAAATTTAGTTAACATAATACTTTTATATATGTATAAAAATGAACATATATGCATGTGTGTAGTCATAAAGGATTCTACTATGTACTGATATGCATTTTATGTATGTCATTTCAATAAGAAAATCACGCTTTCTTTCTAAAATACTTGCAGCACATTCAGTATGCCAAATCTGGGTGCTGTGTACTAACAGTTTGCAGCCATTTTCCTTAGTTCATATAATGATTCTTCACATTTCTATTGCTAACATTTAGGCTCCAAACATGGTTTATTACAGAACAGGAACTTTGACACATCTGCTGTCACTGAAGCAGAAGACCAATGCCATAGTGACCCAATGCAGAAAAAGGTAAATGCTGCAATGACATGACAGTGCCATTTGAAATGCATCAGTCCTTTCAGTTCCATCAGAGGACTGTAATTCTAACATACATTATCCTGTTTTGTGAATAGTGATCTTAGAACCATGAAAGTGGATCCTGCTGTCTCCGCTCACTCTGTCAGCTGAAATGGCAGCTACTGTGAAATCTCTTGGGCCCTAGGGCTATTTTCTGGTATTTCCCACAAGTTTTTAAAGTAGGAGTGTTGCAAACAAAATGCCTGATTCATTGTTTTGCAAACTTCCTTTGTCAGACCATGTCTTTCCAGCCAGTTCACTTTGACCCTCTTGCAATTAACAAAGTAGGTATGGGACTGACAATCTTGTTCTGGTGTGACACAACAGTGTGGCCCATCACATAAAGAGGAAGCATTTTAACAAAACTAAATCTTCAGAACAGTAAGAAAGTTTAGAAAAGATCTTCTAGGTCAAACAGATAGCAATACCTCTGAGTAATGTGGTGAGAGATATTTCCCATTGTGTTTTGCAATGTTGTGCATGATTTTTAATGCTTTGTCTCCCTTCTTGCGTGTCAGGAGCCAACGTGGAGATTCAGGAATCACCCTGTAAGAGCACAGAAGTCATGAATAAAGGTGTGGCCCTTTAACATTGTAAGTAAACTGAAGTCCTTTGCCTTTTGCCTATGTTAAGACACAACACACAGATTTTTCAATCTTTGGGATACAGAAACTCTTTTGTGGACTGCTTTTCCAGTCAGTCTTCTGTAAAATATCTAATTCTTACGGGCAGGAAAGAAGGGAATAGGCTATATCAGTACTCCACAAAGTTGGAAAATAAGAAATCTAACTACTGCATTTGCACAGTTGATGTCAAAAGTATGATAAATAACAGACAAACAAGGTGCCTTTTTTCCAAGGAACAATGAAAGTCATCACTAACACATGTATTACCAAGTACAGACAGATTGGGAAATATGTAGCTGTATCATTGTAAGATAGACACGCAAACACATAAACCTATACATGTTTTATAAACTGGATACAAAGCAATAGTACTGATAGGTGTTTCAGTTTCTGCTGGCCTAGGGTTAATGTAATTCGTGATTTAGAAGTTCACAGCATGCAATGCTTAAGGAAATAGCGTGCAAGAAGAGGGTATGTGGATTAGTCTCTATGGATCCAGCCCACAGGATAGCTGCACTCCACCATGGCACAGTGCTCTGCTTTCGTGTTAGCTGAACTGCCCAATTCATGGAAGGACCTTTAGGACAAGTTCAGGCTTGAACTGAGTATATAATGAGAGGTAAAGTTGGGGTCCCATAGATGATGGTCAAGCAGACTTTGGTCAAGTTAACCAGATATACAACCCATATTAAGAAGGAGCAGAGTAGGGTTCTGTGAAGGGCCAGCTGTGGCTTACAAGGGAGGCAAATTCTGGACAGAAAAATGAAAGAAATGTATGCCTGCAACTCACTAAAAACAATTAAAAAGGCCAGAATCAACAATATGCATATATCTTCTTCCTAACCTGCAACACCTTGCACACTGGAGACTTTGAACCACAGCAGGACTCTCAAGGTTCTTGAATAGCAACAACAATAATGACAAGAGCAATGACTGCAACATTACCAGTAGTACAGCAGGAAGAGGAAGTTGGGAAGTGAAATGGCCAGCTGGATCCCTTGCCAGGTGGGAACCAAGTATGCAATTCCAGGGAGAATCATAATTCCCAGAGTGAAGAATATCTGAATCACAATCCCAACAATCCGCTGGTCAGAGCCAACAATCTCTGTCACTGATCAGGGAGAAAGCCAAAATAAACAACACAGAAACAAACTAACATGAAAGAAAAGCACTACTGGCGGCACATAAGGAAGGATAGTACTGCGTCAGGTCACAAGTCTGCCTATCCCAGCATTTTGCCTTCAGAAATAAAAGCATGTTCCTGAGACTGTTCAGGGCAAGAGTGGGTGACACCCCCTTATCAGTTCACCCCCAGTTCTTCAGCGAGCAGGGTTTCTGAGTGCATGTTCACTAGTGTATTAAATACAGACAGAACAAAGAGTTGAGTCTGTGTCATGATTACTCTTAGTGGTAAATTGATATCACTCTTCCATGCCACAGACTAGAGAACCATCCAGGCAGAGGCTGCTCCCAGTAGTAATATGGACAAGATGACTGTGGGGAAGATTGTTTACCCACACCATGCTGGTTGCTCTGAGGGCTAAGGTACAGTCTACAGTTGTTTTATTTACTAGAATAAACATAGTTTGTTGGTTTGTTTTTCAAACTTTGTTGAATTTGTTTGTTTTGTGAATGTGACTAATCACTTCTGAAGGCCATGTAAGTCTATATTTCAGGCAATATCCCATGGCCATGACATCTGTAGTTCAGATGAGCAATGCTTGAAGAAGTGTCTCTTGTTTCAAAACTGTCGCTACTACCTACCCTTCAAAGTAAAAGCATAGGCTTTCACCTTGCTTAATAATATATAAAAAACTCTTTTCCTTTTTCTTTTTTTTTTTTTTAATTTTACTGAAAGAGACACAATTTTGCAAGTAACAGTGATTCACTTCAGCTGGCAATGCACAGAGATAAGACACCATTACTATCTTTATTGACTATTCATCTTGTCTTCATGGCTCAGGGTCAACTCTTGCCTAAAGGCAGCTGCTCAGCTCTGGCTTGGAAAGAGCTGGGTTGTATGTACAGCTTTTTGGGTCAGCCTGTTGTGGCTGTAAAGCACAGATCAGTACTTTGGGAGATGTATTAATGGCAATGATCCTTCTGGTGCAACAAAACCAATGGCCCTTATATGCCTCTTTAAAGGTATTTGGCTGGTAAATGCTCTGGGTGATCCTGAGACATAAGAGTAGATCCCTGAAGAGATTTAGAAGGAATCACTCCCTTCAAGAATTAAGCACCTTGCTCAGAGCTGGTCTCAGGATAAAATTAGGCCATCTGCTTGGAAGTGAGGGGAAAACCAGCTTTTCACTCTTTCCCTGGATCTTGGACCTGAGCTGTTCAGCAGTGTGACTTTGCCCAGAAAATTGAGGTGCATCTGTCCTTTAGATCCTGAGATGGCCAGGCAGGTGTGTCTGCACATACGTCACCACAGTGTACTCGGGTCTCACTGTAACTGTTTACATCTGGTTGCAATTTTTCTCTCACTCACAGAAATTCCACTAGGAAGTTAAAAATATTGTCCCAGCCCTTACAGACTACAGTGATTGTACATTTTTTTTGCACTATATAATGGTGTTATCACTGTGTTTTGAGTAGATTATTGAATGGCTGCTTTTTGTTTAAAGTAAATCTGATGTCTCAGCTGTAGTATGATGCTTTCCTCAATGCACTGTTTCATGCTCTAAACAGGAGTTGCCTTTTCTGAATCTGGCAGTCCTTCAAGATACCACAACAATACTCTTTTCTCATGTAAAGTTAGCTTGCTACACATGGAGCTTCACTGCTTGGCATGACAATGAGCTATCAAATAATCTGGATCTTCACTGGTTTGATGCTATTTATAAAATAGCTTCCTGTTTTTTTTCCTTTTCAGGAAATCAGAATCGTAATATAGACCTTGGTGTCCAGCTGGAACTATGCAAAGCCTCCCAGCTAAAGAATGAAGAGCAGACCTGCAAGTGTTTGTCCTTCCAGTGAGAAAAAGCAGCTAACTCCTCTGAACATCTATGGAAGATATTCACAGACTTTGCCAAAATTAACCATGTCCCTGTTAGTGTATCCAGGCTTGCTCTGTAGATTTTGATCACCTTGGTGATTTTTAATGCAATAAGAAAACCTCTGTATATACACATTACACTCCTCCACCCCTTAATTATGTTAATCTCTCCCCATCAAACTCCAAAGATGGGTACTGAAGGAGAACTTGGATAATTCTGAAGGACACATCACTCTTGTTAGACTGCTCTCTTGAATTACTTCCTCACTCTTCTCCATGGGATTCTACGAGGTCAGGCAGGCATGTACACTGCTTCTCCTTTCCATCCTATATCAATACTGAATATCAGAGTTTGCACTTGCTGCCCTTCTTAGAGGGCAACTCCCTACCAACAAATCAGCAGACCTCATCAGGTTAGGAAGCACTATACTGTTCAGCTGCTAGAAAGATCCCTAGTATGGTCTGGACTGCTTCCCCAAATATTCAGTTCAGGCATGAGCCCAGACCATGGACAATGTCAAGTTACAATTTGCCTGCAGGCAGCTAGTCTTGCATTAGCTAGGATGCATTGGCTAGGATGCATTTGGGTTATTCATTGCCTTCTGATCCCAGGGACAGTGCCTTGTTGCCAAGAAAAATATATTATCAAGAGCACACGCTGCCAGACACATTGTCTTCCAAAAATCCTCTGCTCTTCCTAATGAGAAAAGAAGAAAAATACCAGCTCTCACCAATCACGTAGCACGTCATCCAGGTTCCCTTGCCAAACATGCCTTGGAGAAAACGGAAGATCAGAAATATCGTAAAGTTTGGTGCAAATGCCACTATGACACCACATATCCCAACCCCGAGACAGGAGAGCAGGTAGGTGAGGATTCTGCCATATCTGTTGAAAAGGGAAAATAAAGTGAAAATTACAAAAAGACACAAAAGTGGGGTTTTTAACTTGGCATCTCATTTTAATGCTAGATCTGAAAGCATCTTTTTGAGACTGGTCTTATTCCAAAGGGAGCCTGTCTGAACACTACTACTGTAGTGTTGGCCCTTGGGATATGGGAATCTTTTACCTGTAGTAGTTATCACTGCCTTTATGTCACTGATTTTAAAACTGGTGATGTCCCCACCAGGCCCCTTTTTATGTTAGAAAACACTTTGCCTTTTTTTATCTAAACTATGGCCCATATGTTACAGTTTAGATTCTTGATCCAGTTGAAATAAGGGAAACTTTTGTTGGGGATTTCTGTTTTCACAAATCAGTGTCTTAAGAGTAATTATGGCTAGCTCTGTGAAAGTAAGTAATTTCTTCTTTAACTACTTTATGTGGTTTTCCAGTGTTTTGTTTTGGCTTAAATTGCTTGTTTTCAAAGTCAACGTAATGCATTCACGAGTCCAGTTTTTCAGCAAAACCCATCATTATTAATAGGCATGCTCAAGGAAAGCTGCAATTCAAAAAAAAGAAAAAAAGGAAAACCCAAACAGAACCCAACAAAACCTGTGTGTAGTTTCATGGAAGCTGTGTCCTTGGAACACAACTGAAATTTCCATTTTGATCCCTCCTCCACTGTTACTGCTGCTAGGTTAAGAAGAAGAAACTAAATATTATGCAGCTGTTCACCTTACCAGAAATTATTTGAGAGAACATTTGTTTGAACATTTTGTTCATCAAGTTTGAGAAAAGAATTTATACAGGACAAAAAACTAGGGTATTTTTAGCCAAGTCCCTCCTTTTCAGTACTGCCAAGGAGGCAAGAATCAAATGGTCTGGCTGTATCATATTCTCCAGTGCTGTCAATGCATAACATTCATAGTTGTACAGTAGTCATATTATGCTTAATACACAAGTACTCCTGTTGTAATAATTAGCTGTGATATCTCTACTCTTATACAGTCTTAAGGTGCTGGTATCACAACTGCCCAGCCAGACACTGAGCAGAGATATCTTAAGCTAGCCAGTGCCATAGCATCTTTTCCTCCTTACTTTTTCCCCTATCACTATATCCCTTGGAAAGATGAGACTTTCCTTGCTAGTTCAAATTTTGTTATCGGAGATGACATTCCAGATAATTCTGTAAATATTCATGCCTACAAAGAAATTGTACTTTAGTTATTATTACAATTATTGCAGGTAGCAAATAAAACAGGTAGAATAAAAATGTTCTGCTGATGAAATCATCAGTGGTGCTGTCATGGGTTCAGCAGTAGCAGACATTTTTCTCCTTCTTAGTAGCTGGTGCAGCACTGTGTTTCTGACTTGTGGCCTGAGAACAGCGCTGATAACACCAATGTTTTTAGTTATGGCTTAGTGATGTTTGGTCTGGCCAAGG
>JANRGW010025199.1:17570-49428 GCA_024733675.1 Psilopsiagon aymara | reverse complement strand
CAACCTGTAGCTGTGCCTGGGATTGCTCCGACCCAGGTGAAGGACCTTGCACTTGTCATGGTTAAACTTCATCAGATTGGCATCAGCCCACCTCAGAAGCATGTCAAGGTCCCTCTGGATGGCACTCCTTCCCTCCAACATATCAACCAAACCACACAGCTTGGTGTCATTGGCAAGCTTGCTGAGGGCGCACTCAATCCCATTGTCCATGTCACTGACAAAGATGTGTGAGATCTGTGCGTTGCTCAATCACCTAGCACTACCACTCAGCTCAAGAGTAGATACAATGTGTAACGTCACCATTTGTAACCTATTACTGCATGAGCAACACACCATTTTCACCTCTGCCTCAAGCAGCAGCAGAAGTGGCAGCGGGATACGTATCTACCTGGAAGCGATCAGAGAAATGGGTGGACCCATTCAAAGTGCATTACATACATCAAGGTGAGTACATGCAGAAAGGGACAGGGCAATTGTATAGTACTAATTCCGTGCTACTGTAGTCATGACATCTGCAGGACTTCCTGACTATATTCCCATCCTTTTGCTTTTGCTAGCGCTGCTTCTAATACAACCGCATGCTGAGACAGTTCAGCAGGCTGACAGCTGGGTCCAACAAGAAAGTGATTATTTCTCAGCCAGAGCAACTCCCAGAGCCAGCTCACCATGTAATTATATGAGTTAGTGCAACACACAAACAAGGGATCGGAACATGCATCTGAAGGTGGGACAGGAGGACCACAGCAGCCCAGATGAAACCAGTTTCACGAGTCACAGCACTGTAAAAAAAAAGAGGACTCAACTAAGACTTCTCTGTGAAGATTTCACTCTAGCCAGTAAGACAAAAGTACTCCACCTCCAAAGCCATCTTGCCCCTGAGAAAAAAGATTTCTCACAGGCATGAAATGAACTTCAAATATGGAGGGACTGGCTGTAGAAAACGTGCTTGATCACCTGAAGGCCAGACTCAGGTGTCAAACTACCCTTATCATGATTTTGCTTCTCTGCTGTCTTCTGCATGGTATTTGCAGAAGCAAGGAGGAGCAGATGGCACAAGGCAGAGAGCAAGATACCCAAACAGAGCCACGGTCACCAGCTGTGCCTGCCACAGCTTGTTCACTCACCCGGGATAAATGGGGGGGCAAACTGTGCAAAATGCCCTGACCAACAATTTTATGCAAAATCCCTCACTGCTGCTTACTGTGCTGTAAAATTATGCATATGCTGGAGTGAAAGCAATATACAATTGTTTATTGAAATCTTGCTCCCAGTCTTTTTTTAATGGTGTTTGCCCTGCTTTGCATCCCAGACACTCAGCCTCCGCCAGACCAGGCATAGGGCTGGCTGAGCCGATATCCCAGAGGCTGTTATTTCATTGATTATTCCCAACACAGTCTTTGTATCCTCCAGAATTATTATACCAACTTTCCTGCTTGGCAAAAGGAAAGTGCGAACACAACACAAATCTGTTAAAGTGTAACAGACTTTGTTAAACTGCAACAAAGGGCTGAGCTATACAATGACAATTCTGGTTCTGAAAGACAGAGGGTAATATGAGCAAGAAGCTGAGGGAGCTGGGCTTCTTCAGCCTGGAGAAGAGAAGGCGCTGAGGAGACCTTTGTAACAGTCTTCCAATACCTAAAAGGTGGCCTATGAGAAATCTGGAGAGAAACCTTATACAAGGGCATGTAGTGACAGGTCAAGGAAGAATGGCTTTAAGCTGACAGAGGGGAGATCTAGATTAGGAAGAAATTCTTTACTGTGAGAGTGCTGAGACACTGGCACAGGTTGCCCAAAGAAGCTGTGGCTGCCCCATCCCTGGCAGTGTTCAAGGCCAGGCTAGACAGGGATTGGAGCAACCTGGTCTAGTGGAAGGTGTCCTTGCCCGTGGCAGGGTGGCCGGAACTAGGTGACCTTTAAAGAGCCTTCCAACCCAACCTATGATTCTATGAAATAGCAGACTTTGTGTGTTGCATGTGTCCTGCTGCATTCATCCCATCTAGTGACCCTTGCAATATGCTGCTCCTCAGTGGAAGATATTTTTCAGGACTAGAGGGAATCTTGGTCTTCTGGGGAAATGTATCAACGGCCATACTTAGGGCAAAAATGCTGAGGGTGGGGTGGTGGAGGAAGCTGCAGCTATGCAGAACATGCCAGACTGCTGCATTCTCTTGGCCCAGGCACTAACTCACCATCATCTGCTCTCACTCCAACAAAGGTACAGAAGATATCATAACTTGGACAGCAGTAAGAGCAACTGGAGGTCTAGAAACATATGGAAAGATTAGAAGAATAAGGGCTATTTATTCTGTAGAAGAAAGAAAAAGGAAAGCCTCATAATAGTCGTCAAAACTTTCTAATTGTAAGGAGTATTGGAATAAACTATTTGCAGTGATTACACTCACTCCAAGTCTTTAGGAGCTGCTCAGACAAGGCTCTGTGAGGAACACAGTGGTACAATCTTGAGATGAATTTGTGGGGCTGTGCCACCTCTGCCCAGATTTTTATGATTTTACAATTAATACACATCACTGCATTTGCATCCTAGAGTAGACCAAAAAAAAAAACCAAAAACCAACAAAGAGATTCATCAGGAACAGAAGAGGATTAGAGGGATTTAGTTAAGAATATTGCTGTAATCAGAGTCCCCTTGTATTTTACTGACAGGATCCTTGCTCAAAACTCAGAGGCCCAGACAACTCCACAAGCCATAATACTGATGCCATTCCTCTTCAGTCTTCAAGATACTATTCAATTGCTTTTTTAATTACTTTTGTTACAATTCAATTAATTGTACACAAATAAAAATGAATTACTAATCTTTATCAAAATCAGAAGCATTTTATAACTCATATTTGTATAAATAGAATATGTTGCCACCTATGTGAGCACTATTCTGTGAATTTAATACTGCTAAACCACATTAAGTTATTAATTCAGCTCTTCTTTATTCCTTCAGTGTTTTGCACTAACAAGTATGCTCTGGAGAAATGCTTCTGGAATCAGCTCTGATCTTTTAAGATAGCATCAGAATGGTTCTAGTAATTATTCTGTCAATCAAACCCATTTTACTGAACTACCTGCATGATTGGATTTGACTATGCAAAGTAAGGATAACAATGAAGTAGAAGATCTGCACAGGAACAATCCCTTCAACAATCCCTGACTGGTCACTTAAATCTCTCTACAGAAATGCTCATTTTGCTAAGCTTCTCCTCTTTTTGCTTGTCCTTTAGGAGATACCTGGTCCATTTACTGGTGCACTTTAGAACCCAAATCTCATTGCTTCCTTTATTTCAACTGCCGGGGTGTGCTCACACAGTGCTAGAAGGAGGAGGAAGCCTGGAAGCAATCCTGGTTGCCTTCAGAAGGACAGGCTGAAATGTTTTTTAGTGCTTTGATATTGTTTATATTCCAGTGCTGAATAACAAGGTAAAATACTAGTTATGAGCAACCAATTCCAGATTTTGTAGTAAAATGAATCCTGGGAAAGGAGACATCCCAGCACACTGCAGGTTTATTCTGGATCCTATTGATATTTCCTATCCGCTGCTTCCAAACACACACACTTACTGCCTTTGGATCCCAAAGGTTAGCCAGTTTTCTTTGTTCTAGGTGGGTCTTTCCACAGAGAAGGGTAAGTCAATGGTGGGGCAACTACTCTCTTTATTTTATTTACAAATACTTTCTCTAAATACAAGAAAAATCAAAATAATAGCACAGAATACTACAGCTCCCATCCCCAAGTCTCCCAGCCAAAATCTGATTCAAACCCCTTTTTCCTTGCTCATTTTTTCTCAGATCACAGTATCAGACTTCTGTGGGTGTGCCTTATTCTGTGTTTATTTATCCAAGTGATCTTTCTGCCCCATTTTGTGAAGACAAGTGAGAAAGAACAAAGCAATTACCCAACAAATTCCTCTGCTGATACATGCTTTCTTTTGAGTGGAGCCTGCTGTTGTTTCAGCTGCTTTTTTCCATTGAAGTGTTTAGTAACTTCTTAATCTTAAATGAGTGTCCTTGTTTCAGCTGGGATAAAGTTAATTTTTTTCCTAGTAGCTGGTACAGTGCTGGTCTTTTTAATTTAGTCTGATAACAACGCTGATAACACACTGATGGTTCAGTTGCTGCTCAGTAGCACTTACTCTGATCAAGGACTTTTCAGTCTCTCATGCTTTGTCAGTGAGGAGGGGCACAAGAAGGCAGAAGGGAACACAGCAAGGACACCCAACAAAAGGTAGCCAAAGGGGTATTCCATACCACAGCACGACATGCCTAGTATATATACTGGGGGGGTTACCTGGAAGGGACTGGTCACTGCTCAGGTTGGGCTGGATATCGATCAGCAGGTGGTGAGCAATAGCATTGTGCATCCCTTGTTTTTCTTGAGGTTTATTCCTCTCTTTGTTGTCTCCCATTTTGTAGTCGTTGTCATTGTCGTTAGTAGCAGCAGCATTAGTAGTATTGTTATCTTTTATTTCAATTATTGAATTCCTCTTATCTCAACCTTTCTTTTTCCAGTTGTCCTCCCCATACCCCCAGGAGTATTTGCGTGACTGCATGGGTGTGTGGTGCTTAGCTACCAGCTGGGGTTAAACTCAACAAGGAGTCCTCTAATACTCTATACATAACAACATACTCATCCTTGCTGAATGTGCTGATAAACCCTATTTTTTTACTGTAGTATAGGACTTCCAGCCAAGTGGAAAAGAAGATAATAAAGCAATCCTTTCATTTTTTCATCTGAATTTTGCAGAGATTTCAAAGATGCTTAAATTAGCTTTGTAGGCTGTACTTCCCTTGGTCTTTGTCTTCTCTTATGTTTGTTTAGACTATTTTTGCCCCTCCAGCAACACTCAATAAATAATCATTTCCTTTCTGCTAAAATCTACCGCTGTATGTTTATTCCAATGCATTTTTACTACTGTTTTAGCTGAAAATCACTACCAGCCCAAGGAAGCTTAATTCAAGAAGCTGTTAGTGCAGGCCAACAATATGAGAATTTAACTCACAGAAATTAGGAAAATTAGAGCAAACACGGTTACAGTTTAGCTATGTAGCATACACAATCCTGCATGAAGTGGAATTTGAAGAATTTATATTACACATTGCATACAGAATCAAAATAGTCTCAATGTAATGGAATTTTTGATAAACATATGACAGAAGGAGCCAACAAAGGTGTGTTTCCCACTGGTACTGAGTTAGTAAGTCTGATTCAGCTTGAGGCTAATTTCCAGTCTGCAGACTCAATAGACTTCCAATTGCAGTGGACAAAAGGCTAACTGCATGTTTTTCCAACAGAAAACTGTCCTGAGTTCAGCAGTAGCAGTCATTTTTCTCCTTCTCGGTAGCTGGTGCAGTGCTGTGTTTTTGACTTTCAGCCTGGGAACAGCGCTGATAACACCAATGTTTTCAGTTGCTGCTCAGTAATGTTTACTCTGACCAATGATTTTCTGAGTCTCATGCTCTGCCAGGGAGGAGGGGAAGCCGTGAGGAAGCAGAGACAGGACACCTAACCCAAACTGACCAAAGAGGTATTCCATACCACAGCACGTCATGCCCACTATACAAACTGGGGGCAGTTACACGGAAGGGTTAGATCACTGCTCAGGTTGGGTAGTTAGCTGTTGTATTCTCTTCCCTTGTTATTTCCCTTATCATATTATTATTGGTGGTAGCAGCAGTGGTTTGTGTTATACCTTAGTTACTGGACTGTTCTTATCTCAACCCGTGGGAGTTACATTCTTTTGATCCTCCTCCCCACCCCTCCAGGAGTGGCAGGAGGAAGGTGGAGAGTGAGCGAGCAGCTGTGTGGTTCTGGGCTGCCGGCTGGGTTTAAACCACGACAGAAACTCAGAACAGACAAAATCTCAGGCTTTTTGAGATCTTTAAAAAATTAATGTGTACTGACAATTCAAAAGACAGAAGATTTCTTGGTATTCATTGGGCAGAACTGTACTTTCCTTTTCTCAAATTGATTGAAAATAAAAATGCATTGAGAGATTTTATGTTAGAATAACTGTGGCATGCAATGTCTTGGCTAGCAAGTGAAAAGGGCAGCTTAGAAAATAAGCTTCCAGCCAGATACTCAGTTTTGCTATAATCCACCTTTAATATGCTACTCATGCAGGCATCCACCCTACTGCCTCCCCACAGTCATACCAGTAAGTACATCTTCTTCCTTTGAAAAAACACACTTTTCTGTGTGTACATCTCATCTGAAAAGCTTTAAAATCATCCCTGAGTTTAAAGCAAGGAGCTTTAAAAGCCTCCTTGGCAAGACAGACCCTAACACATAGTCTTTCTTTAAGGCTTCGTTGGCAACTTCCTCATGAGAGAAACAAGTGAGTAAATTCACTCAAATGAAAAAACACGTCATCCCACTGTACCTTGCCACTGAATCACTGCAATACCTCCTGTTCCTGTGTTTCAGATGCAAGTACTGTGTTTTGAGGCTCCACTACATTTTAGCTACTTTCCTTTAAGAAAGTGAGTCCCAAGCCACCTAATCAAAGCTGTCCACTTGTTCTGATGATAGGCATAAATGAAAATTTTGTTATAAAATTAGGCCAATAAAGGATTGCTATATTAGGTCACTGAAAAGCTCATACACCACCTGTTACACAATGTCTGCTAGTAAAAGTGAACTACCAGTAACAAACCATGACAGTTCAATAACAGTAACTATAATGATGCTTAGCTACCTCAGTTGTTTGGAGTCTTCCACAAAAACAGCATTTTTCATGCAAATGGGAAGTCAGAACCTGCTAAAAATAATTTATGAAAATGACATACTGTTTTACAATAAACAAGCACTACGTTAATGCACAAAGTCTAAACACTCTTTTAGACTAGACAATCATTCCCACTATACTTCTGGAAAGGCAGAATTGTACAAAGAACTGCACTAACACACACACATGGTTAAATAGGGCAGCACAACTGAAACCTCAGTGCCTGCAGGTACATTTTATTATTGCTGTAATAAAATAATTTGTGGTGACATGAGACAGAACCCCTTTTTCCTGCAAACTCCTATAACATTCCTTTCATTGTTATTCCCAGAGTTTTCCAAACAGTGGTTGTAGCCAATAGCAGAGCTGAACCAGCCTCATGCAGCAACAGAAAACCAGAGGATTATATCAACAAGCCTCACACAGCAACAGGGGAAAACAGAGGATTACATCAAATAATGCACACAGGCTGTCACATGAATGTCACACAGGCTTAGAATGAGGATAGAGAGAGGTTAAGCATTGGCAAGAGGTCATTTTATGTAAATAGAAGTGGAGAGCACTAAATTTAGTCAGCTGATTATTTATCTGGTATTAAATTTTGCTTGAACATTTGGCTGTGGGGTACAAAAATGCTAAAGTGACTCCGTGATATTCTCAAAAGCATAACAAATTTGAAGAGCAGATAGATAATCTCATAGAAATAAATACTTTGGCCCATGCTGAAAATGACACTCATGACAATACTACTTAGTCATTAGAGATATTGCAATAATTGGTTTCATGCAAAACAGATAGCTAAAGGCATTGGATTAGTTCCCAGGAGTGTGCTAGAATACATCACTGAAGATGAGTTCTTTAATTGAATGAATATAGGAATAGATATAACAGCTTGAGCCATACATAGTATATCACAAACCTTAACAATCATGGCCACATTTCATTTTGCACACATCCCACCCCCATAAACCGGATTGTTTCAAATTTAAAGGTACAGAATCCAGTCTATTTGCTGAAGTAGAGTTTTATATTCTTTGAGGAAAGAAATATCATCTTGCTTTTTACTGAAAAGAACCTACTACAGTCCTGAAGCAATATAAATAATAAATCTCTGTTACACATTTATAAAGAATCCATCAGTATGATACATATTTAACAAACATGTACTTCAAATTTCATTATATATGTATTTTAAAATTAACTCCACTTCCTGGGTTTCCATAAATTGCCCTGTATAACTGATTTATATATACGGACTAAGTATTTTTATTTTCATTTTTCATTTTTAAAGTACATTTATAGAAACTGAAATATTGTTGGCAGCTACATTTACCTTTTTCCAACTTGGGAAAAGTGGTATCTCTCTATTTTTTTCTTATAGGAGCTGTCAATATCTAGACTGAGTTTCTGGTTAAGTGCACTGGTAGAATGTACCCACCGTGTTCTGATTTTGCAGTTGTACGTGTGGAAAAGTAAATACAGAGCTGCTCAAGCCATAAGGACCACAGACCACTCTGATGAAATAACCAGACATCCTGCATTAAAGAGTTTCATCCTTTTTTTAAAAAAAAAAAAAAAAAAAAAGAGGTATTATAACACAAATAATCTCTACCTTTGGCCAAAAACAACTGTGCACTGTAATGGCTCTCTTATGAGAGTTATCATAAGACAGTAGCTTTGGAAATAAAGTGCTATGTTGTCCTTTAGTGTAAAGATAATGAAAATATGTGAATGGAAATCATGCGACTTCCTTGGAATGTTCTATTAAATCTCAATTGACTCTCATAAATTGCTTTCAAATTACTGCACTAATTCTTTTCCCTTAGTTAGAGATGAAGCAATGTAGTATTTACTCAACAAGTCTTCCAGCACTTCAAAAATGCTTCAGAAAAAGTCTTTGCTTTCAAAATGGCATATGTGCTTTGAAGCATATATTGGAATTAACGACAAATTTCTGCAGAATGTATTACTCTCTTACAGGACAAAACAAGATCGTAAATCCATGAACATCAAATTAGGTTGCCTGCAGTTGCACCATGGTAGCCTTGTTTCAGAAGTGTTCTGAAACCACAGGAGGGAGTGGATTGCATCAGCTCACAATCCAGTGAAGATACTTTTCTATGACATGCCATTCATGCACATAGCAATTATGCTCAGATTACTCTGACCCACATGGACAGTCTTGTTCTGTGGAGCCAATTTTCTTCAGGTACCGCTACTTGGGATGCTAACGCAGAAGAATTAAGGTCTGCCTTAGGCTCCTTACATGCACCACAGTAAGAAACTGCACTGCACACAAGCACTGCTGCATTTGAATGCTTAATGCCAAGTCAGTTGTCAGTATTTCTTTTTTTTTTATTTCCTTCATAGGATACTGTAAATGTTAATGCTAACATATGTTAACATAAATGAGGGAATTTTTTAATTATTATTTTTATCAGATAAATTTACTAGCTACTGCAAGCTAAGCAACATGCTGGCATGTGATTTATATCTCTTCATTAATAATCTGCTCATAGCCTTTTGTGCCAAGGCATGAAAACTTCATTACATATGGCACAACTGTTCGGATTCTGCTTGGATTCTAAGCAGTGGTATTTTCTTGATGGACTTTTTAAAGCATTTTTTGAGGCAGCAACCTCTTTTTGTTGTTATTTTAAGGCACATTATGATTGTGTCCCTTTTTCTATCTAGACTGTTTTTTCTTTCTCCTGTGACATTACATTCTTTTAGCCACTGAGAACTGTGTACTCATCACCATTTTTCACTACCTTTTAGTTATTATATAGCGACACCAAAAGAAAGACTAGCAGATACCTTAAGAGAGTTAGTGCAACTGTCCAAACACAAATAAGGACTGAACTTTTTGGCATCCACAAGTCTGTACATCTCTACTGAAGTTCACCACCGTCTGCCACTAATCCTACAAAGCTTGGTAGGGATCAGCTGCTGATAACATCAGTGAAAGAGGGTCTTTCTTATAACACTCTCATTTTTTTGTACATTATTGAAGACCTTGTAAGCCTAATTTAGACTGTCTGCTACTTAGCAAACATTCTAACTACAATATGTGTATATAACTCAGCGCTTCAGAAAAATCTGTATTTTTCTCCTTTTTTTCCTGTTAATTTCATTAATCACAGATGTTTTTATTTACAATTCATGCTTACAATTTCATTTTCTATCCACAATGTCTCATAAATAAATATTTGGGGTTTTTTTTTCCCTTTTCCTTAGAGGCAAAATAATGATTGCATTGATAAAGTTCAAAGCTAGAATGTTTTGCCTACATTGTATTTATTATTACCATTATAAATGCTATATTCAAAGAGCCAAAGTTAGTTATTCCAGTCCTCCCTCTTTAATGAAATTATTTTGTTTCCTTAAACTGTGTTTAATAACTAATAAGGGAGAATGGAAAATTAATATACATCTTGCTGTATTGATTTAGTTTTAGTTCATTCTGCTTTCTCTGTGAAGCCTACAAGCCTTCGGGTCCTATCTAATGTATTCATTTCTGACATGCACATCTTTCTACTGCTTGAGCTCCTCTGCTGTTCTGAAAAAGCCTCAGAGATTATTTAAATTCTGTGCTTTGCTTTTTCAGCTGTTCAACATTTCCCACATAATTTTATTATGTACTTCAAAACATTATAATTGTACTCTAAGAAACTCCATCATCATATCAAGTCTAACTTAACACTGAACAGCATTAAGTTTAGTCCCTGTACCCATTGTCCTGCAACTGCAGAAACATTGCCAGATGCTCCCATGAATTCTAAAAGTGCCTGGCAGCAATTCTATACTTAGGTCTGCATTTCAAAATGGATAGCTACTAGTGTTGGAGGGTAATGACTCGGTAATATGCTGTGCATAAACAGGTGGGATGCAAGCAAAGTTAAGATTGAAGTGCTATGATAAGTGCAATGAAAGCAGAGTGCATAACGATTTAGATGACAGCATAGGCAATACAATGGTGTGCTTAAAACCCACAAAATGCTAAATTCAGAGCTACAGAGTGCAGGGCCACTGTGACTGCAGCAGCTAGATTTCAGCAAAGTTAGATGCCAATTGTATCATTAGTTTACATATTTAGAATGAGCCCAACAGTTGGGAGAGATACATGTTCAAAAACAGAATCCTAAACCAAGAGCGAAAAGATGAAGAACTGATCTCCGTGTATCAGCCTCACTCCTTTATGGGTATCAGACATAAAGAGATGGGTAAGCATATCAGCAGTTAAAATGAACTATGTGAGAACAGGGACTGTAATAACCAAAGTACTTTTTGCTCCATTTTTATCAAAGCAAATTAAAAATGTCTTTGGTATTAATTTTGTGTTTAAACTGGAATCAGAATGCCTCACTTTCAGAAGCTAAATACCAAGAAAGGGAGGTTAGACTCACAGAACTGATGCAGAAGACATGGTTGTTTTTAAAGCCAAAAATGATAACAACATTCTTACAGTCATTCAGAAACTCATCTGTTTTAAGAGATTTTAAAACACAGAGTATATTTAGTAGTGTGCATTAGTGCACTGTCCAAAGTCCTAAAGTGTGTTTACACATCTTCAGGAAGAATTTGAGAATTCAGAACATATGCGAGGGACTTCTCTAACAACTTAGCAGTATGGCTGATTGCACTCCAGGACTCATGCTGTATTATTGTATTTTTAATTTACCAGTACAGATGTGAAAAACTGTCCCTCTCAATGGAAATGCACCATGCTCTATGTTACAGGGGAGCTGTTCTCAGTCTTGCCTGCTGATTACGTTCAGTTGCATCAATTACTTAATATATTCTGAAAAAAGAACGACAATGCCTCTCAGGTCTGGAAGGCAGATGATTGTTGTTGCTCCCTTCCAACTGAAATACTCTATTCGTACATGGTGTGCTATACAAACTGTCTTCTCAGTATAATTTGAGGGAATGACCTTCTCCTCAAAATACTTCCTGCTTGAGATCTTCCTGAGGCATGTGTCCCAAGTTGTATAGATTCTGTAATCTCTTTCCCTACTACTCAGAGCTCCTATAAGCACTTCCCCTGGAGGACGCAGGCCCTTTGTAGGTCTGAAATGCCAAACTACCTGAATAGAAGTGTCAGGAGATCCTGCAGAACAAGACCTTGCTGAGGCAGAATTCAAGAGCAGAACCACAACCTCTGAAGCAAGCTCCTTTCTGCACTGCCTAGGGCCTGCCATGTCCCACATCACCAAGCAGCTGTCCTGCAAATTAAACTAACATTTCCTACCACTTTCCATGGATTCCAGATCATCAGCTGCAGGCAAGAAACCAATGCAGCAAAGGATGGCCCCTGAAAAGCATAAAAGGCAGCAAGTTCATCACTGCCAGGTATTTCCATTCAAATTTATGCCAAATGAGTTGCATAAGTTTGAATAGGTGATGACTTTATCATACAAGGATAAAAGACTTCAGGCGGGAAGATTTATTTTTGTTTCTAAATCTATTTTCCACTTTAAAGGTCATCATATTTTATTTAACAGACATTCATGAAGTACATGGTCACATCTGTTTCACTCTTGCTTGGAAGCCTAACTCTGGGAGATAAAATAGAGTTTTGTTCTTTTCTTAAATTCTACTTTGCTTTGAGCCATGCTTCATTGCAATGGGGGAACTTTAAATTTCTAAGCTTATTTTACATGCTAAACCCAGGTGAACTTCCATCTTAGTTTGCTCTTTTGACAGTCTTTCTCCACCCCACTCAGGCTCTAGCTAGATGAATTTGCATCTAATTTCTTAGGGTTTCATAGTATTCTAAGTTGCCTCTTTGAAGAGAGCCCAGCTGCAAGTTCCCATGTCCTTTCAACTAAACAGACATTAACTTCTGCTTTTATTTGATCCGTGACATCAATCTCCAACTCTGAACTGTTACATTTGAAGGATACAAGGTCTATCACACCTTCCCATGCTGACCCTCATAATAAATCCCTCTCAAATAGCCCAACCTATCTCAAAATCCTTCTTGAAAACCCTATTTGAAATATTTGGACAATAGCGCACTGAGATCACAGACTCTCATGCAGATCAATAATGGTCAAGAATTTCCTTATATTCACTCAATTGCCTTTCCATTAGCTAATTTTAGATGCTCAGATCTCCAGAGGCTGCCTTGTTGTTCTGTGTATGGTACCTGGTCCGTGGTTTGGGTTCTTAATTAATGGCAGTGATACAAATAAATATTTTGACTTAGAGATAGGATTTTTAAAGGCTCAAAAAACAAAAGGAGAAGAAAAATAATTATTTTTGAGTCTACCTTAGGATTTGAAGGTCTGATGTCTTTTTTATAACACTGACTGACAAAACCATTAATACTGGTTTAATGCCAATGTAGGAAGAAATGTTTGTAGAAATCAAGTATTCTGAGTTTCATATCTTCTGCAAGGGAAAGAAACCTAAACCCTGATATTTCACACCACTTTATAGACTTGTAGTCTGTGCATATCTACAAGATTAGAAGCTTTTCAGTAATATGCAGGGCTTGGATCTTTAGAAAGTGGTTTTGTTACTTATTTCTCTTTAATAGAAGATGTCTAACTTTGTGACTGGGTCAAAGAAAACAGTGACCTTTTATGTAGTATCGATTGCAGATAAGAAAGAAAGAGCGTCCAAAGTCAGAGGAGAAGGAGCAATGGTGAGGAAGCAAACAGGGAAAACTTAGAAACGAAACAGTAGTACCAGATCCTTTATAAGCAAGCTTCATTCACAGCTGTTTCATTACTGAGCCATTCCACTGCAACACTTATAAGTTCAAAGAATAGGCTGGATGTTAAAATTAAGTGTTGCTCATAAATACCTAGAGGCCATAATAGGCAAGTAGATGAGTCAGTACAATATTGGGACTAGAAAGTCTAATGATACTCCTGAATGTAACAATGAGGGAGTAGAGGACCAAAATAATAATTTATTGAGGTGTAAGAACTATAAGAATGATGGAAAGGCTGAGAAAATATCCTTTCAATGAGAGACGCAGGACTCGCGCACGCTAATAAAAGTGTTACTGCAAAGTAACGAGTTGGCACATGTCAGTTGACCCACAGTCACCATCTGTGTACTCAATCTTGGTTTCTGGCCAATGCAAAGCAATTCAAATTAGCTCTGCCCTCTTCAAAACAGGGAAGTTGATCAGCTTGGTTTATCAAGAAACAAAACTGAGAAATTATTTCATTACAGTGTGTTAGAATGCTCACAGGGACAAAAGTCTGTGTACTGAATAGCTCCTCAACCTACTGAAAAAATTGTATTAAGAAGCAACAGCCGGAAGATGCAGTGATCTTGACTTGCCTCTGTCAGAATACACTAACAGAAGCAGCGGCTTCTCCAAACTGTGAATCTTGAGATCATGGCTAGATATTGTCTAGGTTCACCCAAGCACAAGTCTTCACCTTCAGAAACAAGAAAGCTGAGTCAAATGCACAGTCTGTCAAGCAGAAAGGCCTAGCAGTTTCATTGGGATGGCAAAGTTCTGAATCTACTCAATTAAAAATTAGAAGCTATCACTGCAATCATCTGGCCTGACCTGCTGTGAAACACAGTCTATGGAATTTAAAATTTCATTGCGTGAACTGTCTTAGTTGTATATAATCCAATACCAAACTGAAGATGCAGCCACTAGAGACTGCATTGATTTGCTGCAGATTCAGTCTACACCTGATAGAACAGCTGTTGCAAAAAGTTAAAATCTAGCATTATCTGCCTTTCAGACCCCCCAAGGCTTTCATCCCTTTCAAAATTTCTAAATACATATGCCACACTGGAAGATATGACAGACAGCCTAAAAATGATAATTTCCTAAGTTTTGATAATAGTGTAGTAAGTATTGTTCTAAATGTAATCACCATCACTATCAGCTGATACAAAAATGGAGATGTAAGATCACACATTTTTAGCAAGAATGAGTATTTATACTCAATCTGGTCACAAATATACTCACATATCATGTAACATACAAATACACGTTTAATGAATTAGCACTACAACAATTTATACCAGCACATGCCCCATCAACTGAAACATGCACAAGGCTTAACAAAGGAGGTGGTTTATAATACAAAGTTATGTGGAAACAGAAGTTGAAACGCAAAATAATGGTGTCAATTTTTATGAGAGAAAATAAGGGACATTTAGAATGGAAAAACTAGTAGGAGTTAGAAAAAAGGAAAGAACATGCAGATAGTCACTGTTCATCTGCTTTGCTACAGCCAGTAGAATGAATATGGTCGATAAGCTTCATCACTTTTGTTAAAGGACAACTTCTCACAGTACTATCAAGGATCACAACAGGCTGTAACATCTGGGTAGGCCTGCAGTTATTTATATGGACAATTTACAAACTGCAGCAAAAGAGTACCTGCTGACTCGTCTGAATTCTCTGGAGAGTTTTAAACCCCAGCAATAAAGAATCATTTACAGACAGCTAATAATTCCATCACCAGAGGGCCATAGGAGAGTTTCTGTGCCAAAATACAGACTTCCATTGCTTTCTGCATGTAGAAGCTAGAAGTCCTAAGGGCTTTAAGGCCACGAGAAACCACTGCTGTGGATCACATTCCCGGTATTCTCCATGCAAGAAAGCACCATGCCCCATTGGTGACACCTTGCAAATCTCCTTTTCTGCCCATCAATCACAAACACCACAGCTGTGGCTGAATTGTGTTCTTTCTGTCTTGAGTACAAGGCATCTCCTCTGATAACAATGCTTCAAGTATAGAAAAAGCTTTCTAAGAATTTAGATTTAAATGTCAGCCTAAAACTATTTTTGCACAGACCTCTTGGGAATGACAGCATTTCTCAACTTTATCTCCCTCAAAACTAGACTACAAACTCGTAAAATAGATTAAACTGTCGAAATATAGATTATGAATTGTGAGGGAAGAGCCGGTTCCTGCCACCTCCGGGCAGCCACGGAGGGGACAGTGCAAAGACCTGGTCTGTGGGCTTCCACCCGTTCCATCAGGTAGGCATGGCCCCTCACCTTCCCCTGCCCTTGGGTTTTTGTTGCTAAACACAACCTCAATTACACGGCTGTCTTTGCACTGCCTGTCCTTGGGATCACCCAGCCTGCAGTTGCAGCTAGAACCGCACTGCTCCCCCCACAGCTTCCCGCTCAGGGGGCTATGAGGAAAAGAAGGAGGGGGCCGCCATGTTCTCCGGGCGGGAGCCGGGGAGCGAGTGCGTGGCGGCAGGTCTCCTCCGGGCGTGCGGGGACTGAAAAGGGCTCAAGCGGCCGCGTCTTAGCCCGCCCCCGCTCCCGGTGTGTGAGAGAGAGGGAGAAAGCGAGAGCGAGAGCGGGGTGTGGAGAAAGCTCCCGCCGCCGCCTCCCCTCCCCTCGCCGCTGGGCGTGTGCCCGGCCAGGGTGCTGCGTGACCGCGCGGTGAGCAGTGTGGGTGCGGGGAATTTCCTTGTGTGGCGGCGGAGGAGGAACAACGCCGCTCCACTGCTCCAGACGGCGGGGCTGTGAGGAGGGCGCTGCCGCCGGTTGCCGAGCGATGTGAGGGGGGAGCCCCCTCTGGGCCCTCCCCTCCCCCCGGAGCCGCCTGTTTTCCCCCCCTTCTTCCCCTCACTCATCCCCGCCCCGCCATGCCGGACCAGATCTCCGTGTCGGAATTCGTGTCCGAAACCAATGAGGATTACAAGTCACCTACCGCCTCCAACTTCACCACCCGGATGGCCCAGTGCAGGAACACGGTGGCGGCCATCGAGGAGGTGAGCCCCGGGAGGGGAGGCGGGGCGGGGAGCGGGCTGCGCAGCCCCCTCCGGCCTTGGTTGCCCGCCGCGGCGGCAGCTGAGAACAAGGCACTACCGGCACTGGCTCCTGCCGCTCCCTCTCCTCGCCCAGCCCCGACGAGCGCCCTCGGCTGCCGCTGAGAGGAAGTCGGGCTCGCCCGAATGGAGAGGAAAAAGAAAAGAAAGGGGGGAGGGGGGGAGGCTGAGGAGCTGCTGCCCCCCGGCCCGTGGGCTACCGCTCCGCCCGCCTTCCCACGCTGAGCTCGGCCCTTGGTGCGCAGCGAGGCTGGAGCGCCGGCCGCCTCCTGCACTGCTTCTCTCAGTCTGGGGGTAGGGGAACCCGACCTTTCGCTTCCCTTTCCCCTCCTGGTGCCTGCGGAGCCCTAAGCCGGTCTGTTCCTCTCACTCTCCCTGTCACCTGGGGGGTTATTGGAGTTCTCCAGCCTCCCCCCTATGCCTTTCCATTACAGCGACGCCTGAAACGCCTCGCCCCCCCTCGCGCCTTCTTTCCGCCCCGCTGTGGGGGGCTTCGGCCCTGCCTGCCCGGTGGTACAAGAGGCTGGAGTGCCCTTCACCCATGTGTGTGTCCCTGCCTGCACAGGTGGGATTTAATCTTCTTTCCAGTCTCTGCATGTAGAAATTGAAACATCTCCTTTCCCTCGGACGTACGCTTTAAGGTAGTGTTCCTTCAGGAACCGCTTCTCCAGGGCCGTGAGGCGATGCCTGCCCCTCGCTAGACAGCCCCCCGAAGCGGCGCCGGCTCGGCCTCGCCTCGGTGCGCGGGAACCCCCTCTATCCTGCCTCCTCTTGGACTGCCTGGGTTGCGGGTACTTCGTAGGAGTCGCTTTTGTCTGAGAGAGGGCGGTTTGGTTTTCTTTAAAAATACTCGAAACGTGCCGTTGAACCTGGCGGTAAGAGCCCTCCTTGCTGCGGAGGGTGGCTGCCAGCGCTGGGGGAAGAGGAAGAGACTGGGAGTCTAACCTCCTGTTTCAGAACAGAGGGAAATCTGGGACAGGTCTGAACACAGTGAGAGCACATTCCACATCCCAGTTATATACGCACAATGAAATGGGAAGCATCTGTGTATCTTGATTCCTCTAGCAGCTTCGCTGAAGTAGCTTGCAGGAGGGGGGAATCTTGCTTGCTTGTGATGCAAATTAATTTGCTCCATCTACCTGTTACATCAGTTCTTATATTGAGTGTTTAATGATTTGTTTTGCAGTAAGCATGTATTTTAAAAAGAGCCTCTTCAGCAGAAAGAGTCTTGTCAGTAGTTGATGTTCTTTCTTACAAAAGAACTGCCACTAGCAATGGATTATTAACGTGTCTTAAGTGAACAAAACCTGGGTTAGGTGTTTAAACACCCTTTTCAAGATTTTCCTGTTCTGCCAGTTCGCAAAACCACTAGAGCAGGGAGTTGAATTCAAAATAATCTGCACAGGAGTTAGTTTTGTGCCTGAGATAATTTTCCTCCCTGCAAGCTTACGCTTAAATGCCTGGATTTAATTATACCTTATTAACCTATAGTCTTAAGATCAACAATTCTGAATCAGAGGTAACTTTTTCTTAAAAGTTATATTTAATAGTGATGCAGTTGTAAGGTAGAGCTCCTTAAATAGTTGATTATCATAGAATTGAAGTTAGCATTTGGGTCAAAGCAGTTTTACTGGATTTAGAGATTATTACAAGTCTCATGAAAATTGATCTTTCTCTAAATCTCAGTTTCTAAAGCTGTGTGGTTGCAAAGATGTCATAACTTTTCTCAGGAAAAAACATGGAAAAATGTTTTTGGTTTTAATTTCTGATGATACAAAATTTATGTATAATGGCATAAAATGTGTAACATGTGTCTTAAAGTCTTTTAAAGATTTAACTGAAGTTACATTTTGAAAACTTTTTACTTGAGGAGAATGATATGCATTTACAAATTTGAATATGGTGGATTCCTTATTTAATCTGCTTAGCATTTGTTTTTGTGTCACATCTCTCTTCACTTTGGAGAAGTGTAACAGAGAAAGAAGCTCAGTCAGGATGATAAGTCTTTGTATCTGCATATTTTGGAAATTAGACATTGCTATTTTAGGTCCAAAAATTATCTCTTCTATTAATGATGATAAAGAATGTGCCTAGTGTCCTATGGATGTAAGTGAAGTTTGCAAGGCAGGATATGAGATTGCATTGGCTGTAGCTGTTCTTAATAGTATTCACCTATCTGGCACTTTTGGCAAAGTATCAGTAGTTGCTGCCTGTTTGTGTGCTGTCCTAAAGCATGTGTTGAAATGACTATTGATTTTTTTTCTTTGTGATTTGTCAAGAGGAACAAATTAATTTTCAAAACTGTAAGATCTTTTTTCAAATTTAGACTTCTTTGGTTTGGAGATACTCAGGTCATTTAGGATGATGTGCCTGTTTTTTCAGGTTGTGATCCTTTGATAAAAAGCTGTCTCTAAGCTGTATAAAAAAGGTATCAGTGCTCAGCACGTTTCTTTCTAAAAGACTAGGCAAGAATTAATTCATCAGCTTGTTATGAACCAAGACTTAGTAAAGAATTCATCTAAAAATGTACAGGTAACACAAAGGAGCTGTGCATTTTTAATGTCACAAGCACTGTAATGCGTCAGTTTCCAGCGTGTGCTGCTGTGTTGCAGTACGGTTCTGAAAACTAGGAAGTCTGGCTGTGTAAAGTTCAGGGAACATGGTATTCAAAACAGTTAATAGGTAAGTTGAAACCATGCTGACTGCTGGCTTTGTGTAGGCATTGGTTTTAACAAGTGACTCGAAGAGTTAGTTAATTAACTGAAGACAGTTAAGTGTTTGTTTTCCAGGATATTGTATACATGCATTAAATCGGCAAATTAACTGGTTAATACTGATGCTCTAAGGATGTCTTAACTGCAAATCCATTTCTGGAATGGACTATGCACTGCCTGCATGAAGCCAGCTTCAGTCTCCCAGGCCCCTCCTTGGAAGCAGAGGCACAGGGGGAGGCAGAGCAAAAGCACAGGAGGTAGGGGCTAATGTGACTCATTTGCCTGAGCCCAGCTCTGTTCAAACACAGATACCTGCTTCCAGGTTCTACTGGAAAGTCTTTTGCACTTACTGTTGTGACTTACCAGTTTTGTGATTCTTAGTTAATTAGCAGGTGTCTAATAGTGTCTTAGAAGTTTAGTTAATGGGGCCTTGCTTTCAGTGGTGGAGTGGGAAAAGCTTGGTGAGGAAATAAGTACGATGTTGGACAATTATAAGTGTATAATTTCCCGATATGTCTCTGTGGGCAGTGGTATTGCCTTAAATCAGTGTTTTCTGAACTTGTATTAACTGACCTGTGTCAGTTGAAAAATATGATTGATTTTCAGTATCAGCTGAAAGTATGTTGAATTTTACTGGTTTATGTGTTTCTAACACCACTTATGGATCCTGGATCATGGCCTTTTGAGATCACCAGAAGCTCCTGCACTGCAGTTTGGGAACTGGTGCCTATTCAAACAGTTGGAAGAGAATCTGATCCTTTTCAGTCAGTAGTGGAAAAGGGATTAGGAAAGGCATGCTTATAGATCACAGCATGATTTCAAAGGAAAAGGAATCATGTAATATCTGCATTGTTCTCAGATTAGGATGTTGCTTAGCAAAATGTTGGGAATCTTTAGCTTCTGCTGAAACAAAATTACAAGTGAACAGCATATGTCACAGGCCCTTACAGGTTACTGTTTAATCCTTGCTTGTATGATAGTGACTAAGATAAGACAAGTTTTAATTGATAGAGTGCAGAGCGCAGCTACATGATTGAGGGAGGAGTTGCTTGAAATCGGTAGTCTAGTCTGACAAATGCAGTCTTTTTATTCAACTTGCTATTAAAGGTCCCAGGATCTAAAAATGTGTGGTGACCATTTTTAAGATACAAAAGCTTAAAAAGCTCATTTTGATACTGCTATTACTTAGAACACACACTTCTTCCTTTTATGTGCTAAAAGTTAAATAAAGTAGCCCCTGAACTGTAATGGAGCCTGCAAAGTTGTCCTAATAGCTGTGAACTTTAAAGATGTTTAGAAATTATTTTTTGTAGTATTTTAATGATTAGAATCAAAGTGTGTGACTTTCTTTTTTAAGCATGAGTTAAGTTTTACAATCAACTGGAACTGAAGGCCATGAAAGTCCTCCCTGTTTATTTTTGTTCCACCTGTTTATCATGGTCCAGTGCTTGTGGACCGAGAAAGAAGGGTAGGGGGCTGTTGTGCAGGTTACTGTGTGAACAGAGAGTAGCAGGCAGTTCATGTGCAAAGACATTTCCATCTGTCTTGATGGTGAGGTTTACTTGAGGTGCAAAGTTTACCCCACCTACTTGAACTTTGTTGCATGCACAGATTTCCCTATGAAGAGAGGAGAACAGAAACATTGACAGTTTCATAAATTACTGTAACACCCTCCCCACCATAGTAACTCTTGCTGCTGGGTTGAATGTCTTGTAGGAAGTAGACAGGATGAATATGTGTTGGAAAGATTGAAAACATAAACTCAAAAGGAACAGTATGGTAGTAGTGAGGATGGTCTTAGCTCTCTGGATAGAAGTAGATTTTAATTGTTTGAGGCGTATTTAAAAGCCGCTCTGCAGGAATTTCTGTAAAATTCATGCAATTAATGTTAAAGCCATAATTTGCAATTCCAGGCCTCTACCTGCCTTTCTTCTGTGGTCCACCTGAGGCAATCCCACCATTTTCAGCTGGCTTGGAGGAGCATGAGGGATTGATGTTTTTTGAGTTCTATTCCCTTTTGAATGTTAAGATTCTTAAATTCTCTGTGCTCCATTTTGGTTCTGCGAAGCTAACAAGGGCAAGAAGGAATAGCAGCTTGGTAGGGTGGGTGAAAGTGAGACTGGAGGCATGCATACATGTGTGGGTTTTCTTAAAATTTCTGCTTTCCCCATTATGTATTTTCTGCTTGTCAGGTCTTCAGGAATGGAGTTCTATCTTTCTATAGTGCATGTTTATGACTTGTTTTGGGAAACTCTGTGAAGGTATTTTTGTATACTTAGAGAAGCAGTAGGAAATGTCATTTATTGCAGTGCATTTTGAGAAATTTACTGCTATTACTTGTAAATTTCCTTTTATTAAAATACATCTTTGCCCAATATAATGTGGTGTTTGCTAGAACATATTTGCACACTTTTCTTACCTCACTGCAGTTCATTAATTATATGCTGTTTAAACCTTTTTTTTTTTTTTTTATGTCAACTTCTGCTTCCTTTCTGGAATTATGATTCTCTGTCATCAGCATCCAGAGAGGTTTCTGTGAAAGTCATTGACACAAATGGCATGCTGATTTCAAAAGGAGTGTGGGAATTTTTTTATTTCTGAGAGGAATACAGAGCATGGAAGTTGCAGAAATACAGGAGCTAAACTGCAGATCCTCAGCTGAGCTTTGTGCATATTTTAAAATACAGAATTAAAACCTTAGATTCTTGAAGTACAGTCAGTTAAAACAATTTCAAGCCATGTTAAGTAGCTTGCTGTGCACCTTACCTTGGTGCATCTAATGATGTTTCTGCTTTCTGTTACCAAATGCTCCCATTCCGCATAGGAGGATCAATGGAAAATATGTACTCTTCTGAAGGATTTTATGAACTGTGGCTTTTTGTCTTTTGAACTTTTCCTAGTGCCACTGTGTTTCTCAGAATCATCTTGTTTTAGTATATTTTTTGCTGATACTAGAAGAGAGTAGATGTGGGAAGTGGCTAATTCTGCTTAGGTTTAATCCACCTTCACTTCTTCTTCTCATCTGCATGTTGTTCTCTTTTAACCATAATTTACAGCAGTGCTATGTAGAGGTGGGGCATTTGTTCTGAAAAGCATTGCAAAGTCGCAGAACAAAAGTCTAATCCCTGCTCCAAAGCGCTTGTAGTCCACATGTCAAGTGGACATGGCTGATGAGGTGGACAAATCCAAGAAAACTTGGTGCACATGACTAGTGTGCTGTGTTTGTAGCTGAGTCGCTGTGAAGTGTTTTTTTCATGTGCATTAGTGATTCTTAAACACTGTAGTTCAGCTCTTAAATTACTTATTTATTTGTTTATTTTTTAGCATTCGCACCTGCCATGTGAATTTATTAGCTCTGGGAAAGTTGGGCGTAGCCCTATTTAAGTTAACTCTTCCCTCTGTCTTGGGTGTAGCTTCTCATACTTTTTTTGATGTTTAGAGTCTCCTTATCTCTCTTAACTTCTCAAAGCCCCTTTGCTGCAGACATCAGTGGTGCTTTGCCTGACCTCTGCAGAGGTCAGCGATGCTTTGCCCCTTGGCTAGCAGCTTTGGCCCAACCCTGTCCATGGTACTAGAGCCATGGCTGAGGCTCACATGACCTCCCTGCTAAGATGCGGTGTCTCTTATGGATGGACTCATAGCAAGAGTTTTCACTTGCCCTCAGTACTCACTGGCTCTGAGTAAACGTTATATTCTTCATGAAATTGCTAGAGAGGGAGGAAGAGATGTTCTATGTGTGAAATCTTTCTGTAGCTTTTCCAGCTGTGAGGCCATCTTCATCCTTGCTCTTCATTCTGTGTTTAGTGATATATAGTTCAGCAGAGTTTGTGGAAACTATAAAGTCTAAGATAAGCACCAACAAAGCTTTGGTAGGAAAACATGAGAGTGAGATTTAAAAAAAAAGAATGTGTTTGTTTGTGGCTGGAGTTAGTCTGATCAGAGGGAGGCGGTGTCATGAATAAACAAGGGATGGTTGGTATTGCCTACTGATAAGTATTAGAATCAAAGATCACTCTTTTTACATTTAAGACAAAGGAGAGTGCTTTTAGAAATATGGAGAGAGATTCAGGTTTTCATATCATGAGTGGGTGTGACTTAGGAAGACTGTATTTGTCAAGGCCAGAATGTTGGAATAATTAAAATTTAATTATGAGATCGTGGATAAAGACCTCAGCTTAGATTGAAAGTCCTGTATTTTAGAGATAATATGCAGAGAGGATCTGCATGGTTGATGATAGACAGGTTTCAGGTTAAGAGAACCTGTTGGTTATGGTCTTGTAAAATGGACTGTCTGCTAATGCTGCAAGCATGGGGGAAGAGTGCAAGAGGAATAAATAAGACCTGCATTTCAGCTGTGTTACGTGATGACAAGCCAAAGTGCTGACTTTTATAAGAAGGAAACACAGGCAGGAGAAGCTAATGTGAGAATCACTGAATTAGCAGAAATCAAATGGATGTTGTGGATGACACTGGAAACAAGTGGAGTGTTTGAATGACTGGTTTTGCATTCATTGTATACTAAAAGCAAAAAAAAGCAAAAAAATATGTTTAAGGAGCAAGTCAATAAATTGAAAGCTGGTGAGCTCTGCAGAACTGAAGATGTTTTGTACTAAAGCATGAAGAATGTTCATGAAGTATCCTAAGAAGAGTGAAAATTGTGAGGAAAAACTACAGACTTGAAACACACCAAGAAGAATGTCCCAGATGAGCCAGGCCTGTCAGAAATGGGAAGAAAAAGCCATGCATTCAGAGGAGAGTTTTGGATTAAAGAGCATAAGAGAAAACAAAAGACAAATTTGCAGAAGTCAAGTTCCTTTAGGAATGAGAGCAGACAGTAAAGAAAGCAAAATCAGTGTTTAATCACATAGAGTTGTGAGGAGAACAAGAAAGAGTAATACAGTTAAAATGTAGTAGTATTAAAGGTAATGCAGGTATTGTCAGATCTAAATGAGTGTCTTGCTGCAGTTTCTGAGCTTAGTGTATGGGAGAAGGTAGAGTGGGTAGGAGGGAGAGGGATGCAAGTAAGCAGAGCAGTAAATAAAACTGAGCTTAAAGTACTTAGCTTTGTTGGGGCGGGTTAACTTATCTTCCAGGATTCTGGAACAACTGGGATAGTAACTAGCAGACTCCTAGCAAATCCTCTGAAGGCTAGGATGATAGCTGATTTAGGCTTCGTGTTCAGAAAGCAAGGGTTCAGAGAAAGGAAGTATTTGTGGCTCGTAAAAATGTTTGCAAAGGATGTAGAAATGCAGACCATAAAACTGTCACATTGAGGAGGAGAGGTATTCTTGCTCATAGCTTACATGTATCCCTGGGGGAGTGACAGGTTAGCAAAGTAACCAGTTCCCCTTCCTGCTTCCAAAAATGCTAGAAAAATACTGTGAACAAGTAACTGCCACTACTATGCAAGTACTTTGACATATGCTTTCATGTTTAAAGTTGTAGCATAGTCAGATGTTCAAGACCTTCACGTTAGGACAAATTGTATAGCTCCTTGTCTACTCTTTCATCTGTGGTGGCAGTTTCTCATGGATGAAAAAGATTACTGAGAATTGCGCTTGTGAAGCTGTGGGGGGTGATTACACCTAGAGTAGAGTTAAAAATCTGTTTTGGTCCATTTTAACAGACAGGTGGGTTTTTGATGGGTTTTGGTTTGTTGGCTGGTTTTTGGTGGTGGGTAGGTGTACGTAACTACTGATCTTATTGCAAGCTGATGGTGAGATTGTTTCCCCTTTTTTGTCATAGCCTTTTCCCCACATGGTCTCACTGTTAGCATCAAGCTCAGGCTCTTCTGTGTGCAAAGTGTTTACTGTATATAATTGCTCTCAGTGTAGGAGTGGTGAGGGAAGAGACATAAGCTTGAAGAGTTTGGGTATTAGATAAGAGATTTCTTGTGATTAAGTTGGCCATCAGCTTTTATTTGGACTAAATCCAGACTTCTTTAATTAAGTTTATATCAAGGTAGGGCTTAGTGAAGGAGTAAATTTGGCTAAGTAGCAACAAAAAGTTGCTCAAAGAAAAACTCAAGAAAAAATAAGACTTGGAAAGTACTATCTGAAATGTCTGAGAGGTAATACGAGGATCAGACAGAAGTGAAAAGCAAGAAATGTGAACCTGAATTAAAGACAAACTGGGAGTTGAGAGTCATCCAAAGGCAGAAGTATTGTGATGGATCAGGATTGTGAGGGTCAGTAATTGGAATATAGGGAGAAGTATTAAGGAGGGGATAAGGAAATGTGTCAGAAGTCTGGAGTTCAGGGGAATCGGAATTAAGAGGAACTGCAAAGGAAGGGGGAGTGCAGCAGTGTTTGCGCAGGAAATAGGATGAAAACACCAGACAGAGAATGTGGAGGGAGGTCTAATGTGAAAAGGATCAGTGTAGTAATGAGGCAGGGAAGGGACAGTGATGGAGAAAAGTGGGTAGCAGTGGTATCATAGCTACATCCTACCCTATAGTTAAGGAGAGCAGAATAATTCTGCACATTATATATCCAGAAAATGGGATATAGTATGGAGTATTATGCAGACTTCAGCTGTTGTATATATCTCAATTTTAATTGGAAAGAGAAAATAAGTTATCTTGTGGGGGAGAATTACTGATGGAGGAAATGAGATACAGTGCTGTAACTGAATAGCTTTGTTTCTCCTCAGCAATGCTGCTTTGCAGGAAATAAGCTTGGGTAGTGTGATTCAGTATTTTCATCCAGAGTAGTAGTAGACTTTGTTTTCAGTGAGTAGGTGTTGGATAGAATTTGAAAAATTTGCTTCTTTGTATACGTGAACTCAGTTTCACAAAAATATTTGCTGTTGAAATGACCTTGTGCAGCACAATGTATTTCTTTGGAATATATTCTTTGAGGTGGCTGTAAAAGTTAACATGAAAGAAACTACAGTATAAATTCTTGTATCTGATTGTTAAACCAAGAAGAAACAGAGAATTGAGAGAGAAGGCTGAAACTCTGCTCCTCATTATCTTGGAGCAGTGTGGTGTATAGAACCATCTGCTGTTTGTGGACCCCTCAGCTATTCCTGATTAAAGATCAGATTATCAATGTAGTTGTAGTCTGAAATCTATAATTCTGTCTAGGCATTATGCTAAGTATGTGCGTAGATACATCAAAACAGCTGAAGTGATTAGAGCTAAACAAATTACTTTTAAGTTCTTGAAAGCTTGGTTCTACATTTAGAAGGCGTATAGGAAGGGAGAAAAGGAGTGAAGCAATTTGAACATTCATGTGGATTATTTTCTCATGTTTTATAGTTTCTGTTCTTTGTTGGTGAAAAATTTCTTTCCTAGAAATTTCAAGGGAAATGAAATTGTATTCTGGGGAAGGCAACTTAGAAACAAATGCATTTGCTAACCATTTTAATCTCCTTCAATCAAACAGGATTACTGTTTGGCTCTAGCAATAGGAGTGGAAATTTCCTTAGTACTTGCAAACACAGAGCCTCTGCTCTGTTGTCAAATGCAAAACATGCACTGTAGAGTCTTGCAAAGCACGTGTTGTTAATCATTTGTTTGTTTTCCAGAACTGTAGGTGTATGTTACACAACAACAGAAAAAACACCAGCAGAGTCCTCCTACACTTTGAGCTCCATGTAGAGTAGATGCTAGCTGCATTGGAGAGAGTAGTATTGAAGAAGCAATGAAGTAGTAAATCTTTTGTAAGCTGCTTATTGTTTGGTTTCATTCATTCTTTTGCTTAGTTCATTCTGTTCTGTTGCTTAACTGCTCTGGTTGTGGATGATGAGCTTTTCATGTAACTATTTTCAGTCAGTCTTCTCTGGTAGGGATGGAGTGGTAGGGTTTGCCACTGCCTTCCTTCTCCCCCAAGCCATATGGATGTGCTGATGGTGCATGGACAGATGGTGCTTGGTTACATATAGATTCAGGCATTTTTCTCTTCATTTTCAGTCATTTGATTCAGTACCTGTTTCCACTTTTTTTAAGAACTTTTAAGAAATGCTGATAGATCTGGGTGTGCTTCTCTGTTCTAAGCTGCTTGAATTTAAAATGAAGAAGTTGCTCAGTGTTTCGGCATAGGTAGCAGCTGTGTGTGAATTTATGTTCCTAATGCTCAGTGTACTCGATTTTATGGATACCTTCTGTGTACATGAACTCCCTGATTATTTTGGGAAAGGTTTTAGTTTTGCATCAGATATGATGTAAATGGTATCTTATGTCTGCTATTTGGTGCACTGATAACTCTGAAACTTTAGATTCTCTTCCACATCTTGGAAGATGTCCTTAGTGACAGGAGTGCCTGTTAGTTTTAGTTGTAGAGAAAGCTGTTGAAATTCCAGCAGAATTTAAGGTCATTGTTTTCAAGACTGTAATATTGTCTTGAGGCTTCTCTAGTTGGGCACCTAAGATGAATGACGATAGATGACACTGTTTGGATGCATTCTTTCATTTAAAAACAAATTCGCAGATGAAAATCCACAAAATACAATGTTTATTCATTTATATAATAAAAATGAGCTCTTTACCCACATCTGCAGTAAGACAAAGCATCAAAAAAATGGAATTGGTACAATTTATTTTTCCATTTAATCAAAAAGGAAAGAGACTGATGTTGTCTAATGTTTGATTGCCATAAGTTGGCTAATCTTACATTTGCATTAGCTGCTGTTAATTATGATATCAGGCAGTTCTTTTTAGTGGGTGGAAAAATGTATTAATACTGAGAGACCCTGCAGTGATTTTCAAAGTTGATGTGCTGAACTGTGGAGAGGTTGGAGTGAAAATCGAAGGCTGAAGTCTGAAAGCCACTGTAAAATGTAAACAATTTTAGTGTTTCGAGAGAAAAAGGTGTATAAATAAAACTCCCTTATTTATTATTTGTTGCTTTAGTTGTTAATTTACTTGTTTTAAGAACTTTTATCATTTGACACTGGGCTTTCATGTGAGAACTGGCAAATGAAACTGAAAGATTAACTATATAATATGTGTTAAATTGTAAAAGGAAACAACTCTCCAGAAGCAGAGAATTTTGACATGAATTGAGGGATGTTAAAGATTACTTGGCTGTTCAAGACAGTTGTCACTGGAACTTTATCTTGTTATCTATGTTACTTTGTTTTACCTAATGATATATCTTAGGATGTTGAAGCATGTAATACGAAATATGTGGATGTGGGTATCAGGAATTGGCTAGTGCAGCTGGAAAATTAAGCAACAATTAAATAATGGGGGAGTTTTATTTACACAATCTTTGTTTAAAAATGAGCCATTGTAGAAAGTGCATCAAATTTATTACATTGCTTATGACCTCTGTATTGAAAGTCCAGTCATATTGCCTTTGAAAGCAGATAGTGCAATGTTGGTGGTGAAATAAAAAGGAAAATATATTTCTCAGTATGAGAATTGTTTAATGCAGGAGGTGGATGTATTCTGGAAAAATTGTTGGCGTAAGCGGCCTCCTTTCTTTTCTCTTAGGCAAGAGGTTTTATTATGCAAAAATGCTTGGTGTCTGCTCCCTGCTTAAGTATGTGTTGCATTTCCAACTTTTTGTAGTGAGGGAACATATGGAAATGGAGTGATTAATACACAGGTGCAGCACCTTTTTTGTTCAGCTTGCAACAGTATCATGTAATGACTTGTATTAATGATGTAATATTTTGTAGGCTCTGAACCTCTCATTTGGGATCTTTCTTCAGTGATGAAGGATTTGTTAGAGAACTCTGATTTTGAGGCCCCACATCTTTGCTTTGTAAAAAAATAAGGTCATTGTACAAAGTCATCGTGCTCAAGTGTGGTTTTGTATACAACATAAAGCAGTGTCAGATTTTCCCATGTTTTACTTTTGCAGCAGAATTATCTTTTACCTAAAAGTATTAATTTCCCAAAGCTGTGGTAATACCTCTTTCCACTGTGCATACCATTAGTTGTGTGCACAATAGTTTCTAGCCAAAATGTTTACTACATTTTTCTGCCAGATAGACCAGTGCTTGTTCAGACAGATTGCCTTGGCAGTGGGCCCGCAAGAACCACAAACCCAGATGCTGGAGAAATAATGCTTTTGTGGAAGGGGAATTTGCAGAGACAACTCTGCCATAAACCCTGTCTTTTTTTTATTGCATGTTTGCTGTGTACCTTCACAGTCTCTTAAGTAGACAGGTCTCGCACCCAAGAGTTTATTTATACAAATTAACCGTCATAGCTACTGTAGAATATAATGTTCTGGAATATTGCTTCACCTGCACACTACAAATAAAATAATTACCCAAATTAAAGTTTTTATGATTCTTCTGCTAGAACATGTTAGAGACTAGAATGCCTTGCCGAAGACTATGCCTGTGAGGGCTTTTAACCACTCTTTGTGTAAATCCTTCCCTCAGTGTGCAAGGTGATCAGTGGAAGGAAACTGGAGAGAATTTAAAAAAGAAACCTAATACATGATGGGAGGAAATGGCATAACAATAGGAGAATGGAAAGAGGATTTTGGAGGGGGATAACATAATTTTCTATAGCAGAAAAGTGGATTGAGGCCAGCAGTGTAGGCAGTTAATTTCTAAAGAAGGATAACAGAGATAGAATGTCTGTGGATATCTCTGATCTTTTGAGTCAGAGAGGATTAATTACAGCAAATATCAGATTGCTGGTAAAGATACACTTGAAAAGCTAAATGATTGTGCTTGCTGGGTATGAGTAGTCAAAACGTGCTCGTTACTTAAACAAGACCAGCCCAGTGAGGCACAAGAGCGGCTTCTTGTTCTGTGATCACTTTTCTTTTCCTTACTAACTGACCAAATTTCTTCTTGAGTCCTCTTGTTTTTTGGGAAGGGCATTCCTATTTGCATTCAGCATCTACAGCAGCCTCTGGCTTTATTACTTACTCTGAAATACTGGAATGTGTGAAATACAGAAATATTTATGGCTATTGAGTGGTCTGATATTTTAATGCAGATTGCTGAAATTGAGAGTGAGTTTAAATTTTATTTTAAAGATATAATGGTTAAGAAAATTGCTTATATTGGATCGGAAGTCAGTATATTAGTATTTTATTTGCATCTTTGTTGGTTAGGTGTGCAGTATGGGGAAGAACACATGGGTGCCTGTCTCCCGGATTATTTTTCAAATGACTTGATAATTTATTTTCCAAAATGTTGTTACTGCTTTTGCTGTACTTGCAAGCATTTTGTTGTTATTGATCCAGTGGACTCATTGTTTCTTGAAGAGAGGAAAAAAATTGCATACCTTGAGATTTCTTAGAAATTCAGATCCAGTTTTGTAAATACTTTCAGCAAAAAAAAAAAAAAAAAATCATCCAGAAGACCAAAAATGTGAAATAGTTAATTTTAGTCATTCTAAAATGAAGCTGCTGTGGGTAAGAAGGGCTGTATTAGAGACTTCTGACTGTTTTAAATAAAAAATAGAGCAAAGATGATACTGGCTGGCTCCTTTCCCTTCCTCTGTCACAACTTCCCGCAGTAGGCTGTCCTGCAGTCATGAAGGCACTCATGCTGAGCTGTGAGAAGTCATATTTAGTTTTTATCTTTCTTTGCCTGGAGTTAAAAACCTTGGGATACTTGTTTCTTCTGAGAATAGCCTGTTGGGCTGTGTAGTGGTTTTGGTTGAGAGCCTCTTAGTCTTTTGTTTTTAAACTGATTGCTGGAAATGGGGAGGCTACCCTGAGTAAGGTTGTGTATGTGCTTTGCTTGCTGCCCTGAACATCTGCTCTTGGCCCTTACTGGCAGAGGATATCGGGTTCAAAGGAGTGTTGATCTGACCCAGTATGGCCATTTTTCTGTTGCACTACAGAGAATTGCTTTCTGAATCATGAAAAAATGAGGCATTGGTGTAAGGACACTTGCATAAGGTAATGACCCCGACTTCTGCTGTGAGCTTGGCACAAAAGATATTTAATGAACATTTAATGAGTAGAGCCTGGGACTCTCTGTTTATGCTGCTACTGCCTTGTTTTTCTCCCTAACCTTTGGTTCTGTAAAAGGTGCCAAAATCATCTTTGGGTTATTCAGTTATTCTTGTTTCTGCCTTTCTGCTTGTTTTAGTGCCCAGTTAAATATGATGAAAATAGATGGTTTGTTTTCCACTGAAAAGAGCAAATAATACATGCTTTTTTCTTTCTTTTTTTTTTTTTTTTTTGTGCCAGCCTGGAATGTATTAAATTTATTCATTAATTTGAGGCAATAACCCTTCCAGAAGAAAGAAGCCTGCATATTACGCAGGTCTAGTTAGACAATACAGTTTTTTGGATTGATGCTAGTTTTGAGGTTATTCTTTAAATGTGGTTTTGTGTTTTGTTTTTTTCCTTTTTTAGGGTGTGGGAGGAGGGGAAGCAGCAATGAAATGTTTGAACATTGTATTTCTCAGTGGGCTTAAATCTTCCTAGGCAATGTGCAATGTACTTGAATAGCTGCATTATGACTTTAAAATGGTGGATTGTGGCATACCAAGTAGGAAGTTTCAGTAGTCTTGGACTTATTTCTTCCTGGTAAGATGGATTTGGTTCTAATTAGTTGGCACATTTTATTGTTCAGAGTAGAAAGCTTTGAAGCAGTTAAAATCCAAATTGTCCATTGGCAGGTTGTCATGGGTTCAGCAGTAGCAGTCATTTTTCCCCTTCTTGGTAGCTGGTGCAGCACTGTGTTTTTCACTTGTGG
>JANRGW010025199.1:0-17470 GCA_024733675.1 Psilopsiagon aymara | reverse complement strand
CTCCAGGAGCAGAGGGAAGGAAAAGGGGGAAGTGAGTGAACAAACTGCGTGGCTGATTTACTGTTTAAACCACGACACAGGTGAAACTGGAAACTGGACCTTGTTTCTACATGAGGAAAAAAAGTTTTGCTGGTGATCAGCTGGTACTTGAGTCCTCTCTCTACTGGTCATTTTAAAAGCTGTATTTTCTTCGTATATTTTGGTATACTTGTTCTACTCCCTAATACACTTATTAAGACATGGTTGTTGCTAAATTCTCATCAGGCATATAGGACTTTAAAATAGTTTGTGTTATAATTTGAATTGCTGCTTCTGCACTCTATATGGACCTCAGAAATGCAATTACTTCATTACTGTATTGAAATTTTCAACCTGTGGCACTTCAAATACCTAACGCTTTTATTACTGAATCCTTGAGAAGAATACATTAGCAGTGTGTCCAAATCATATTTGTGATAGGTGCCAAAATGGTAGCCTTAACTTGCTCTGAAAAAACCAGCATGGGTTAGAATTGTAAAAAAAAATTGCATATTGAAGGTAATCTTAGGATTGGGTTTTTTGTGGTATATATGATCATGTGTAGTAACTGCGCAGACAGATAAACGAATGGAAGATACAGTAAGAAAAATGAAATGTTACAGATTTTTCAAGCATAGAAAATAAACATGTCTTTTTAATAGCTATCACTATTGTCTAATAGCTATCACTATTGTCTCTTTAATAGCTATCACATATGTCTTTTTAATAGCTATCACTGTTAAAAAGTGTATATGTAGCTTTAGGTTGTAAGGTAAAACAGTTTTACAACTAATTTATGTTTCTGTGACATTTTGAGAGATTAGCTGTGGATTTTGAAGAAGTGTACTGATATGAGTGACAGGTTTGATAATAAATTGCCTAATGTTCACATATTTAAATTCAATATCACCATTTATTTAGATGCTTTGAAATTCATGTCAAGAAAAAAGATCAATTCCAGGCTGATCACAGCATATTAGTTCCAGACACGTCGAACAAGTGATCTCTAGATATGCTGCAGCAACGCCACATAAATTACTTTTTACATCGGAATCTATCTTAAAAATCGTTTCACAAGATTAACATTAGAAGTCACATAAAAGTAAATTAATAGAAGGCATAGATCCTGTGTTCAAGAAAACTCTGCACTGACAAGGGCACGCTAAGGAAAGTCACTTCTGAGTTTTTCAGTTCATGCTGCGTAGTGCCACTTCTACAGTAATGTAGCTTCTTATGTAGTATATATCATTTGTTGTGGGTTGTGTCCCTTTTTTCCCTCCCCCCCCCCCCCCCCCCAAATCAAGGCTATATTTACTGTTTTTTAAAAAGAGGGAAGTTTGAGTACTCATAATTTGAAACTGAGTGGGACTGTGAAAATGATTTATATGGTCTTTTTGACTACATTGTACTGAACTAAACAGATGCCGAAATAAACAGGCTAGCACTGGATTTTTCTTGAGTTAAAACTAGAAGTATTACATGGGAGGACAAAGTGATCTCATGTTAATTTTTCTTCTGGTTCAGAAGTTTACTGGGTTTCTAAGTGGGTAAAAAGAAATGCTGGAATATGCCATGTTGGAAGCCATTTTAAATTTCACTGCCTCTGGCAGTACTGAACTTGCACAAAGCAGTTGAGTTAGGGGAAGGTAGCATTTTGGCATGTGTGTGCACATCAGGGTAGTGTGTGTATATATTTATGAAACATACAGATTAGAAACTGAAAGTAAAATGAAACTACAGCTTTATTTAAATTGATTTCTAATTGTTAAGATTTGGACAAAGTAAAGGAAAATAATACTTAAGATAAAATTTTGTGCTGAAATTACCCCTTTGAAACACTTGTGAATAAGAACCTATGTCTTTCAGTTAAGCATAGGCTTCCCCAGTTTTTGACCTATAAGCAAGATTAAAATACAGAACTAAAGATGCTAAGTTTTTCAGTGTTTTGTCCTTTAGGCATACAGCGCCACTCTTAAATGCAGCATTCTCAAAATATTTTGCAAAGGAATGGAGGACTAGAAGAAACCTCCCACAGGAGCAAGTCTAGTTTATTACCACGATAGGAACAAACATATTAATCTTTCATAAATTTATTCGGGTCCATTTCATCTCCTGTTTGGAAAGCTTTCCAGGATTTTATTTTTCCCAATTCCTAGTAGCAGTTTGCTCAGGTACAAATTTAACTCAGCTGTTCTTATGCTAACATTTTTTAGTTTAGTATTTCTTGGTGTTTATATCTTTTTCTTCTTTATTACTGAGGGTAAGGACTTTAGGTAGGACCCTCTCCATTCTGGAGAGAGGATGCTACCTACAGCCTGTCTGACAGGGTGACTGAACATCACAAGGTACAGGCAATCGGTTACCCAAACAAAATCGTATTGATCATTAGTTGCCTCCATAATAGTCACCTTTGAGTGACTGGGGATCATTATAGGATGGCAGCCTGTTCTTTCTATGTTTTATGCTTTTCAATATTTTATTATTATTATTATTGTTTATTTATTCAAGCACTTTGTGTGTTTATTTATATTTGCTTAGTGGGAAAACACTGACACAGGTTGCCCAGAGAGGTGATAGATCCCTCATCCTTGGAAACATTCAAGGTGAGGCTGGATGGGTCTCTGAGGAACCTGATCTAGTTGAAGATGGCCCTTCTAATTGCAGGGGGTTGGGCTAGGTGATATTTAAAGGACCCTTCCAATCCAAACCACAGATTCTGTGATTCCAGTTCCCTCTAGCTATGTGCTTGAGTTACCCAGTTTTGGTTGTCTGCACCTTATTGCCAGTAACATAATTACAAACCAGTGCAGCTCAAGAAAGACTTTATATTTCATACTTCACATATTGGTGGGTGAAACCAACATCTACTTTGCCTCCCATTTTTCGTGTATAATTTTTCTGTAAGTGTTTTTCGGAGTCAAAAATCCAGTCCTTCTGAGCCACAGGTAAGCTGTCAAGATCAACATTTCAGACCTAGACCTTTTGGGTATTCCAAGGAGTAGATAGTATTTAGTGACTTTTTGTTTTTGTTGTTTTTATTTTGTTTTGTTTTGTTTTTAATTTGTTCTCTTGGCTGTGGTGGAAGGAGATATCCTGTGTTTTCATGGCTATCTCAGTTTGGCACCCCATGGTGGTTCTGCAAGTATCTGATAAGCTAAACCCCTTTATTCTCCTGAGTGTTTTTCTGCCTGAGCTCCCAGTTTGGATATGGATTTTTCCCTTGGATACAATTTTGTGGGCTTCACTGTTAAATTTCTTCCGGTTCTCACTAATCACATCAATGAATTCAATTAACAATAAACCACTCTTATTTTTAAAGAATGAAACATAGGGTATTTTTGTGACAGTTTGTTCATTTTGGTAAAGACAATTTTCTTTTAGGTTTTATATGCAAATACAATTGCATGGAGTTCTGATTGTCACAAATTACTTCACTTTGTATGGTTTTGGATTTTTTTTCTTTCATGTTTGGAAGAGGGAAGAAGTAAGTTGAGTCAATGTTGCTTTTAGTTGAGTCAGTGTTGCTTTTGTATGAAGGTGGGATATTTTGTTCCTGGGATAACTTGTCTCTGATTTTCGTGGCTTTGAAAGTGGATCATCTGCCTCAATAGAAGCTGAGCAAAGTCCTCAGTAGCAAAGTCAGTGCTAGATCAGTGTTAGTCAAGGTGGTATTTAGCTTGCTTTAGTCATGTTGTTTCCCTGGATGTTTCAGCATTGTACTGTAGACTCAGTGTTTGCTATCACAATAAAAATGTGGTAGTGGTTTCTAGACAAACTGAACTTACAAAGCCTCTTCTACTGTGAATGAGTATTCATTCACAATATGAATGTGAAGAAATGTTTGGACTAATGAAATGTTAAGGGTTTTTTTAAAAAACATAGATGGTAGAAATAGCAGCTTAGTAAAAGTGCTCTCTGCACTGAGGCAGCTAGTGAATTCTTGTTCAGAAATGTTCCCGGAGGATTCTTCCGCAGGAGCACCTGGGTATGTTGGGCCTCCCACTCATTCCTGGTTTTCTCTTTGTCTTTTCCGTTGGGCTGTGTTGTGTGAAGGGGTTGACTGCCTGAGAGCAACTGAGAAATAGTAAGTTTGTTGGGTTTTGGGTTTTTTTTTTCCTTTTGTCATTTTAAACAGAGGTCATGTCTCTCCTCTAGTTTACAAAATCTCCTCAAGCACTTGCACTGGCACAACTGAAAAGGCAGGCAGGGGAAGAAGGGAAATACCCAAGGAAGCCTGACCTGGCAGTCCTATGTTTTCATCACATTAGGGTTTTAGGTTTTGCTTCTTCTGTAGCCTTCAGTACTGTTTGTGTGGGGTTTTTTTCTATCATTATTGTTTTGAATTTTTATGTGGACAGCTGGCTGAGATAGCTAATGCCCCAACGCAGCAATTTGAACATTTTGCTGTCTATCATTTCTGTTGGACCTTGGCTATGTTGTGCATTATACATTTGCCCTTCTACTGCTTGATTGCAGTGCAAGCATGAACTGATTGAGGGAAGTTGTAAACCAAAATGATGACTTCAGTTGAGGAAGAGGACTTGATGTTTTCCCTTACTAGGAGTCTGTGCTTTTTGACTGAGACAGTCATGGGTCAAAAGATTTGATGAATCCATAGGTTGATCTGGACCCCTGGCCATGGTAATACAAGTTTATAGTTTACCCATTGTGTTCATCCTTCCAACACTTCTCTTTTTCAAGTGTTGGAAGTTTTTTATAATTTAGCCAGTGCGTTTATCCTTCCAACACTTCTCTTTTTCAAGTGTTGGAAGTTTTTTCAAGAAGTACTGTCCTTTTTTTTTTCTTTTTTCCTTCCCTAAACTAAGGTGCAGAGATTTATATAGTTTGTGAGCTGTACACAGAAACCTGAGTCTTAGCTGAGAGCTGAATCTGTAACTTTTAAGACTCTTCTCTGTCAGCCCTTTCTTTGGGCTGTTATTTGTAACGCTAGTAGTTTAAGACATTCCTTTCACTTTGTCTCCAAGAGGATAATTGCCCTTTGATGGAGTCTTTGATGAAATTATCATTCCGCTGTAGTCAGCTGATCAGATGGTGTTTTTCTGAGGTTATTTTTAGAACTCACCAAATAGACAGTGAGGGAGTTTACTTTGTGTACTCCCATCCAGACAGGTGAGTAATCTAACCTTTGGGATTGCACTGTGTACAGGTTTGGTGTAGTGGATGCAATTCAAATTGCTGGAGAGGGTGAATAGAGCTGTGTGTGACTTCTGTGAGCTTTCTTAGTTTTTTTTTCCCTTCCTGTATACTTCAGAATTTCAGGTGAAATGGCCTCTACGTTTCTCCCGCTAACACGTTTCAGATGTGAAGTATAAAGATGCTGAAGCTAAAACTTCCAAAGGATATAGCAGTACCATGGCACTATAATGTTAACGTTAAGGCAACTTCTAAATCCATTGGTTTCCATGGAATGCTGTGAAGATTTTGCCCAACTGTTTGTGGTCTGAATTTATTCAGTTTAAGAATGCTCCCATAAATATGAGGGTTAATATTTCTTTTTGCATTCGGTATGTTAAAATAATTGGTTAGGGTCCTAAGGACTGACTTTTCCACGTCATTTCTGTTGCTCAAATTATTAGCAATAAAACAAGTCAGACGCATAACTGCTGCAGTTCACTAAAATCTTTTGAATGAAAACTGAAATGAGTTTGGTGCTTTTTGCTTGTTTTTTTTAAGCATGTATCACACTAAACAGCTCTTGGAGTAATATAATTTGTAGTGTTCGGTGTTGTTCTTCTATGGGGTCTAAAGACATGACCACATCACCCTCTTTGGAACTTATATTTAAATTTTTTTGCAGTTTTAAATAGCCTGTACAATCATAATTCTGCTTCTTTGTTCTGGAACAATGGTACATTTTTGGGCTTGCCCGTATGTCACTTCAGTAAGCAAAATGGTTGCCTGCTTCCACTTCTTCCTTTGACACAAATTGGTTGTAAGTGCTTTGGTATTCTGGGTAAGATTTAAATTTGAATTTTATGTTGTGTTGGTGAAAAATTTTTTAGTTTTAAAATTTGTGAAAGATAGTTGGAGGCAGTTTATTTTGTTCAGCATAGCTGTGAGGAAATTCGTATGGTTGGGAGTGCAATTAATTAACTGTATTATCCAGGAAAACTGAAATTAAGTTACATTTTTAATATTCTGTCTGGGGCAGTAATATTGCTTGTACCTTCATCAGTGTCAGAATATATGATGGCTTGAAACTGTTTCAAGCTTCTTTAATAATTTAACATTGAAAGAAGGTACTGTGTAAAGAGGTTCATTTTAGATGGTGCTAGGTGTAGTATTAAAATTACAGGAGGCTTCCAGGGCACAGATTTACCAGAAGGCAATCCAGTATTTTGCATCTAATTATTCTGTTTTGCTTTAGGCTTTGGATGTTGACCGAACTGTTCTCTATAAGATGAAGAAATCTGTCAAAGCCATAAACATATCTGGTCTGGGTAAGTATATAATTCCTCGTAGCTTGTATTGGTGAAATTGGAGAATTTAAACAGTCATCTTACCGAATCAGAAAGAGTTATATGGGTAACTCTGAGAAGAGAAAACGGTACATTTTAAATAGAAGTCTTGAGCATTGTGCGTTTTAAATAGCTGCTTGATCATGAGCTCAGTAAGAATGAAATCTTGTGAGGGGGCTGAACCTATCTAGCTGTCATACTGCTACCAGGTGGGGAAGTTGTGCTCTATCCTCTCTCTGCTATCTCGGCTACCTTCTCCTTCTGCCACCCCTTGTGCTTTGCAGATCCCTAGATGAGCTTTGTTGCTCATATAAAACTGCATGTGCAGTGAAATCAACTTAACTGGAATTAAATGAGCACCTGGGATGGTAGGGCATTTATATATCATCAAGAGCTGAGGGCATGGGAGGGGTGAAATTACTCTCTTCGGCAGCAGTCAGAGACTACATTGGCTCTACTACTTTCTGAAGCATCATCCTTCTTGGTGACTTCCAGTTATATATGTTGAGAACTTCATGATGAGAGAGCTGATGAGCTGCAATTTCGTATTGCCACGATGCACAAGGTCAGATATTTCTCAATGCTGATAAAAATACAAAGAACTATTCTATGTGCATTTTGATCACTGTGCCAATCTCATGGAGTTTTGTGTGTTTATCTTCTTTGCAAAAATAACTGAAGCTTTTGGGTTTTTGTAGATCAGCAGCATTTTGTGAATAACAAGCAGTTTTTGTTGGCTTTTGTTCTCGCTGTGCAGTTCATAGCAATTAGAGCTAACAAAACGTATATTACCTGCGAAATAGATAGGCTTGGCAACCTTGGAGAGCCTCCAATATCTGACAGAACTTGTGGGAATGTTGGTGTTGAGGTAGAAGGTTATAACAAGGATTGCTGTTGCGGTATAATTCTTATCAGCTAATTGAAAAAAGTTCCTTCTTGCCTAACATAATGAAGCTATTATCTTTGGACTGTGGAGGGTCTGGTTTAAGATTCATCTGGAGCTGTGTCATCTGTTACATATTTATTTGGCATCCTTTCTTCTGGTTTTATGGTTGTTCCAGGGTTTTTTTTTTTCTCATTTATTTTTGAGTGCTTGACTATGCCTCATAATCGGTGTACTTGTTTGAGCAGTTTTTGCATAGTTTTTAAATTCATGCTGCCCAGTCTTGACAAGAAAGGTTTAGAGGCATTTCTTTTACACCAGCAGAAGTTTCACTAACCCAGCCACTTGCCAGCCCTTGGGGTTTCTTTTGACAGAACAAAAACTGTGGCCCTGCACTCATAAGAACATTTACTGAGGTTTTAATATAGGTTCCCGGAGTATTACTTGCAAATTTTGGCTTTCTTTTTTGATGTGTGAACTTAGAAATTGTGATGGAGGATTAGACAATAACTCCTATTTCTATGTAATTTAATTTCTTACTTTTAAAGAAAGCTCTACACCCTCAAATAAACTTGGCTCAGATGTCTTTCTTGTAGGCTACAAATCTTTTGTTTGTAGAGGAACTTTTTAAATCCATTGGGAAGATACAATAGGGAAGCGGGAGTATTTTGAAGGGTTCCATGAGAAAATACAATTTTGTATTCTTCAGAAGCACTTATGGAGTACCAGCTCAGCTAATGGTATAGCTACAATAGCAGATTCTGGGCAGCGTCTCGGAACTGCTGTTGGTCTGTTGGTTTGTTGGCTTTGCTTAATCTGAACATAGATCCAGAGTAATGGTCCCTAAGATGCTGGGGAATAGAAAACTCTTGGGGATGTTGTGTGGAGTAGAAAGCTTTTGTTTCCTAGGGTACAAAGTCAGCATAGTTCATCTGCTGCTTGTACATCTAACTGCAACAATTAATGGTGCCAGCCTTTTCATCTTATTTTCATGCAGTGACAGCCTTTTCTTTTTGCTGTGTCCTGACCTCCACTTTCCTGAGTACGAATATGCTAAGATGCGTGCAGGAAGCAGTAAGAATGCAGAGAGCAATATGGAAATAATTCCCCTTACTTGGTAGCTGTGTGAACTAGAGGAGTTGAGACTTGCCACATCCTGCTTCTTACTGTCTGTGCCAGTTTGTACAGGTGTGTGTATGTCACACAGTAGTAATAGTGAACATCCTTACTTCATCCTACAGCGCATGTAGCAAAAGTTTGGTATGTGCTTAGCTCCTGCTGTTGATGTTGAGCACAGCTCAGTGCTAGGGTTTGAATGGCTGTATGAAAATTATTTTTTACAGTCTGCAGTTTCAGCACTCAAGGTGGAAACTTGCATGATTAATACCCTGTCTGTATGTACTCTATGACAGTCTTTAATTGCAGAAGATTGTACCACTACTTCACAGGGGTTTAGTTTCATATATTGGAAATTAAAGTAAATCTGTAGCTACTTGAGAAATAAAGTTCTTGAATGACTGGCCGAATAGGAATGTGAACAGACAAGCTTGTTTTTAAGTTGAAGCATGTTACGTTTGCTGAACAGGTTTATTGCATAACTAATTCATAGAAATTTGGAGAAAGCACATTACATCAAGAATCCTTTGGATATTAAATGTGTTGATGAATATAAATGGGCTTGAAATGAAACTGGATCATTGCTTGTTTGAACAGATTAATCCTCTCTAAATAATCTTCAGGGTTTATGCTGGTCTCATAATGACCAAGAAAGTGGTTTTGTTCCTATTAACGTATGACTTGTTTTCTGGGGCATGGAGTTTTCTCCTGGCTTCCTTTGAAACATTAGAAATTGGCCACAGCTAGAATAAGAAATAGGTGACATTAACATTCTCAGATAACAACATGGTGTGCTTTGTCCAGCTGCTCAAGTTTGACACGGTCACTAAGCTTGGGCTCAGAAAGACTTTTATTCCACAAATCAAATTGCCAAGGACTTTTTAGGCCTGTCTACACAAACAAGTAATTTGGTGTCATAGGAGCGAATCAGTAGGCCTCTCAGATTTATTTTATATTTGAATCAGGGGAACTTGCTTTGAGCCTAGATTTCATCTCATTCCCTGTGCTGAATAATCTCCCAACACGCTGAGCTCAAAGCTCTCTGAAGGACCCAGTTGTTAGATGTGTGCTGGATGACTTGCTTTGATGCAGCCCAGCATCTGCTGCCTCTGTTAAGCGCTGGACTGCTTCTGTTTTCATTGTCTCAGAAAAGAGTCTAGTTGTTGTGAACCAAAACTGCCTTGAGAACTGAGCTGGCCTGTGGTAAATGCAGACTGCTAGGATTTAATTCAGATCCCCACGGGTCCTCTAAATCAGGCAGCTAACACAGGTACGGATTTTGTCCTCATCCGTAATGTAGTTTGTAGTCTCATTTCCTTAGATGAACTGAGAGTCTTACTTACTATTACCTTCTGAGCCATTCCAGACTCTGTTAACATGCTTGAGGTCCTCTGTTCTGTTGTTCAGCACACAGTTAAAAATAACACCTCCCATTAAAATTAATAGAAGCATTAATAGAAGACTCTAAAAGTTCATTCTAGGAGTTGAGAATGGTTATGTGGTCTCCAGTATACAGCAGGAATATTGTGGATCTTTCTAGAGTTGCCTGTTGGATGATTGTCTTGTCTTGACACTTTGTCTTTTGTACAGCATATGGATAGGTATGTGTAAACCAGAATTAGTGAGATACGTCATACTTCTGGTATATCTGCGTTAAAACATAAATAATAATTGTTCATTGTGTCAAGTAAATATTTTTAGCAAGAGATCTGAAAAGTTTGGAGTTTTTGTGGGGTTTTTTTAGCTCAACTGTAATTTCAATAACCTTTTATTTACTGATATTTTTATATTTTGCTCTTTTTGAAGCTCATGTGGAAAATGAAGAACAGTATACGCAAGCACTGGAGAAATTCGGAGGCAACTGTGTTTGCAGGGATGACCCAGATTTGGGAACAGCGTTTTTAAAATTTTCTGTGTTTACAAAGGAATTAACTGCACTCTTCAAAAATCTGGTAAGAATTACTTAAGAAAAACATGTTGAAATTTTAATCCATTACAAAGGTTGTATTTCTGAATTATAGCAGCTCTTCGTGTTGAAGATAATTTGTGTTTTAACAACCACTGTTCATAAAAAAATGGAAAATGGCTCATGTGCTAGCCCGTCCCACTGCAAAACTCAAAAAAACCCAACCCTAAAACAAAAAACCACAGCACCACAAAAAGCAAAAAAAGCCCAACAGAAACCCCTCTTCCGACAATTCTTGCGTAAGAGCTTTCCACAATTAAGTAGTTATAACCTGTATTATAAAGCACTCATATCAGTTTGCTTTAAAATTGTGAAACTAGAAAAGCTCAACTTGGTTTACTCTGCGTTCGTGTTGCTTTTACTTCACTTTTTCATGCTTTCTGTTTGCCTTTATAAAGGGAGATTTTAGTATCCCTGGTAGAGAGGGTCTTTTGCTTCTCGGGGAAGACAGGAAAACAAAATCGAACGTAATGCTATAACGACAATAGAATCCATTGGGGGCCAGTCCTGCGATTGAAGCTAGTAAGGCTTAAAAGCACTCTTCAGTGAGCCAAACGGGATGGAGCCAAATGGAAGAATAGGAGTTTAATTGTGAATGGAGAATTTTCAGCCTCAATTTCCCATTAATCAAAGGGCACAAAAAGAGCAGATTCTGACTACATCCTACTAGCTGGAGCTTTCCGATGTCTGATTAAGTCACAAATTTGCTTGGACCCCAGAACTCTTAAACCTAGGAAGGGGAGATGACCCAGATTCCTACAAGCCTTTGGAAGTCTGTGTGTGTGCACTGAAATCAATGGGTTGGAGATGCATCAAATGCTAGACCAAATGTCTGTAGTTTGCAGCCAGCTGGTCATAATCAGTTCTTTGGGGATTATTTGCAGCTGATGGGATTTAGGGCAGTCCCATTCAATCCCTGATACTGTCCTCTCTTTTTACCCAGTTATGATAGTGATGAGAGATAGTCCAGCCCCTGATGTATTTATCAACAGTGAAATGTATTTCATATTGGTCATATTGATTAGACTAGTTCTGGTTGTACAAATTCTACCTGATATATATCAGAAGAGTCATCCTTACCTAGTGTCAATCAGTCAGTTATCCTGAGTCTCCCATACAGAGGCAGACTGCTCATCTGGAAGGGAAAATAAAATGGGTCTTCTAATTGATTCTTCTGTTGACTAAAACCCCTTTTCTGTCGTATATTAATTACAATATGGCAACTTCATTAGGCAAATGGATCTGGGAAATGTGGTGTTTAGGTGGTTTTAAAAAGCAGGGTACTAAAAGCTGCACTCCCTCCCTAGAAAAACCTTTTAATGTATTATATTTCAAGAAGACTTTTAAAAGCTACAAAATGCTGCTGTTCTTACCAAAAATCTTAGCTATTTGTTCTCCTAAACCCACTAATTATTATCTTTCAAAAACGTTTGTGACAAAAGTAACTTTTCTTCCGCAAGCTGGAAAGGAAATAAAACCAAAATATATATCTATAGGAAGTGGGATGGGTGTTTTTATTACCTTTTTTTGTCCACATAAGCATTTTCTGTCTCTTCTCCAAGGCATATTCTAACTCTTCTCTGCTGAGTACTGCTTTTCAACTAGCAACTGAGAATTTTTTGCTTCAGTTTGTATGTATAAGAAGACGACATGTCATGAAATAGTAGCTAAGTCTGTAGTTTTTTTCAGTTGTTATTCTGACTGTCTCTTGTTTTGAAGTGAATAGCATTTTTTCATGGACATGTGTGTAGTTTATTTAGGTTCTATTTTTACACTGCAATAGCACAAGCACCTTTGATGTTCTGCTTTTTCTTAATGTACTGCATATTGTTGATGTTTGAAGTTTGTTTTCTCCTGACTAGCAAAGGAAAGCTAAAGAAATAGATGAACCTTAATAGTGCTTGATTTTGGTGTCTGAGTTTCCTCCAGAAAGAAATACGTATGAAAAAAAAGATGTAAACTTCATTATTGCTTGGAAATACTGTTTTTATAAATGAGAATTCTAGAATGAAAAAAGAATTACAACCAAAATTATAGCTTCTTGTAACTTTGCCTGTTAGAAGTTAATACTGGTAAAGTGTTGGTAACTGGTCACTTTGGAAATCTGTCCATAAGTTCACTGATGGAGATCTAGTTTTTTAAGAGGTTACAAGAGGAAATAATTTGGGACACTGATGGAAATAATTGATGGAAATAATTTGGGACGCTGTATTTTTTTATGATTATAGCCATATATGAAATAAGCCCCATGTATTTGTTCAGTGTGGTAAAGTATTCAGCTCTGACGAAGCATGTTGGCAGTAGAAACAGACCTCTCCTCTCTTGTTTCCTTGTAGTACCCAACGTATTTTGGTTGCAAGTAGTTTCCTCAAAAATGTAGCCAGGGCCATACAGCCTTCTGCTGTTAAAAAAAAAAAATAAAAATATCTGGAAGGTACTCCTTTTAGATAGAACTATCCCTTGAGTTTCATAGAGTGCTAAACTTCCACTGAGGATTTCAGCTGAAATGAGTTGGGAATGTGTAAGCAAGTGAGAGGACATGTTCAGGCTGGAGCAGATGCCAAAGCTATTAACACTGACAAAGCTTTAGGGCTACTGTCAAGTTTTGCCTTGTTATGTATTTTGCTTTTGTTTCTAGAAGCTGATGTGTTCTGTCAGCTCTTGGCCTGTGTGACATTTTGAGCTGTGGCTGTAGTGCCTTTGAAGGAAGATTTTCCTTAAACTTGTCTTTAGTAAGGAAAGAAAGGGCATTGTAAAGTTGTTCTACATTAGCAGGGAGGCTGGGTTCTTGTTTTCTCTGAGAGTTTTAATGCTTTCCCAAAAGACTTTGTTTTGTGGACTTACCAAGGTGTCAGTGTTTTAAAATATCTCATTAACAGCTGAAGGGGGGTTTTGTTAGGCTTTGATTTATTTATTTTTATTTTTTTTAATCCAGTTATTCAACTATAAACTATTCTATTTAAAGTTCAGGTCTCGGTTTTCTTGTATGTGCTTTATTATATTTCTTTTGTGTGTGCACTTTTAAATAGTGCATAAAATAAACTTTGAAGAACTTTGGTTCTTCATGTTTGAAATGGTTTGTAAAACACATCTTTAAGAAGAAATAGACATTTACTGTATATCAGATCCTTGTGACTACTCAGTTTAGCCTTTCTTGCACGTTGTTTGGATAAGTTTGTAATATACTGTGCACTTTTGCTTTTCTCTTTGATAGCTCAAATGTAAAATTTTTCTTAAACTTCTGGATTAGGAATGTTTGGGGTTTTTTTGTTTTGCCTTTTTTTTTGTTTTTTATTCTTTTTTTTGTTTTTTTTATTCTTTTTTGTTTTTTATTTTTTTTTTATTCTTTTTTGTTTTGTTTGTTTTGTTTTTTATTCTTTTTTTGTTTTTTATTCTTTTTTTGTTTTTTTGTTTTGTTTGTTTTAAGAAGATTGAGCAATGAGTTTGTCGTTTTTGGCAGTGAACTCTCAGAAAATACTAGAGGCATTTTCAGGGGTAAAATGGTGCTTTTTGTGTCATGTATAGTATTGCTTCTTGATGGCAAACTCTGCTATTTCCTGACAGAACAGTAGCATCCACAGTTCCTGGATAGGTTAGGTCTGTATGGCACTTGTGTATAGCATTACTTAGATAAACGGATAGCTGTCTTCCTAATAAATTTAGTGCCAAGTGATAAAGACATGAATCTTAATACGAAAAAATGTTAGGACAAGGAAAGGCTCATTGCAATATGCTTGCACTTTAAATATTTTTTCCTTAAATCCAGTTTTTAGATTGCTACACTGAGAAAGAAAATCTATGTTGCCTTTCATCTTTATCAGCACTACTTGAAAAGGGATTTGATCTGTGAAGATAAAGTGGCAATTTAACAAATTCCGTTTTCTGTATTTGTTGTTCTTCTACATACTCTTGTCCTTTCTTTTCATTTATTTAAATTTGAAGTTAATGAAACATGCTGGATTGAGAGAACTGGAATCTGAGATCTTCTCTCTGTGGAAAGTAGTTGGGAGATTCCGTGTGAGAAGTTTTTCTATTAATAATGCTTGGAGTTTTAGCCAGGGAAAGTGAGAGAACAGTGATAGTATTTTTCTGACCATATGCTCCTGCTTTGCTGCTTTTTTTTAAATGTCAGAAAAAAGGATATTTGCTTAAAATTAACAAATAGCAAGACTGAAGGGAGCCTCTTTTCTGCGTCACATGATTAGCTTAAGAAATTTATGCCCAGAAGAATTCTGTTTCCAGGTTAATGGTTGAGAGTAAGTTTTTAAAAAATCCTTGGGGCCTGAACCTTCACAAGCATATTTTGCTTAGAAGGATTCATCTTAGCTAAGTGCATTAAAAAAGCTTCAGATATACATAATTGAATGTATGTGAACATCAGTGATGTGAGTTGTGGTTCTGCTTTTCACTGGTACACTTGAGGAATAATTGGCTTAATGGCAAGATGAAAAAATGAGTACTGTTTGGTTTACACTTTTTAAGATATAAACCAAGCTATAATAATTCCTCCTTAGTGGCATGGGTTCAGCTCCACCTGGCAACCTCATCTTTACTTCTTTGCCAAAAAGATATTGATCCAACTGGAAGAAATTCAGAGGACAGTAAAAAAAAATTTATCAGGGCTTGAGTAGGCTGATTTATGAAGAAAACTTAGAAGAAATTGAAATACATAGTTTGCTGCATAGGTAACCATGATTGTAGAAGAGCAAAATAATAAATTCCATGTAAGTGGGATCTCATTCTGAAAATACTAGATGAAGTGTCCCAGAGAAAGTGATGGAAGTTTTCCACTTAGGTGTTTTAACCTGGGTTAGAATGTGTGCAGTTAGGAATTCTCCACTGGCAGGGAAGATGGGCTGAAATAACCTCAAATATCTTTCTTCCTTTGCTTTAAAAGCATAAAGAGGAGTGTTTTTAAAATAGCTTTAACAATCTCTTATCTATAGAGAACGTTCTGATTTCTACTGGCTTCATGCTGTGTTGCTTGGCCTTGTCTTACTAAAGCTCACATCAATTTTGAAAGTATTAAATCCAGTAGTACTTGCCATAAAAAATTAAAATAACTTAAACAGTGATCTACCAGTGGGCAGTACTGCCATCACTTATGCACACCTGAGCTCATTGGTGGTTGAGGAGCCCATGGCCAAGAACGTGTACTGCATCTAGAATTCAGTCATGGCAATAAGAGTCCTGTTTTGACTGCCTGGATTTTAGTTTGAATTGGAAATGGTTTAAGGCCTGCTCTGTTTATCTGTGTGTTAAGAAAATTATTTAACTATTAAAGCAGTGAAAACTTCTGTTGGTTTTTTGTGTTGTTTTTTGTTTGGTGTTTGGTTTTTTGTTTGTTTGTTGGGTTGTTGGTTTTTTTTTTTCCTCCTTGATTTGGAAAATCCCTGAAGTACTGCAGCCTATTTTGGAAAAACTCATTGAAATAATTTGGAGGGCTGGCAAATACCAGCTTCAGTGTTTAGCTATAGGCTCTTAAACTGCTTGAAAGTCTTCTTTCCCCTTTGCAAATGTTGGCTTGCCTCTTGCCTCTACCACTGCTTCTGGCAGCTGCATATTTGTTTATTTTTTTGTTCCCTCTCCTGTGATTTCTTCTTCTCCTCTGAGCCTTCTCTAGCTTAGGAAGTTTTAATTCATTATGCTGTCTCTGTCACCTTGTTGGAAGCTGTCAAAGGAAAACTGTGAGTTTGCCAAAGAGCAGTGTTGGAGTGGAAGCCAGGTCAAATATTTATTTTTTTAACTACTGTATTTTTTTTAAGACATGGAACTTGCTGGTGTTCCTCAGAGGCAGGACTGAGTTTTGGTGAGGCTTTCCTGTGCCTTTGTTCATGTTTCTTTTTAAAGAGTATTTTACAATATGAAATAGTCAAAATGTAGGGGCAGTTGGATACGCTTTAGCTCCCTGTATGCACACAGAGCAGGAGCTGCAGCATATTAATGTTTCTCTTCATGCAAAAAAATGGCTCTATATTTTTAGGTAGTTCAGCTTGAGCTTCTGAAAGAGGGGAAAAGCATGCAAGACTTCTGTTATATTTCTTGCTGCTTTATAAATACAAGCAAGTCTGATTCATGTAACTAGGTTAATAATGACAAATTCATGCATTATGGATGCTAACATTTGTTGCAAATAAAATAAGACATAGGGAATACAATAGACTGATACTAACATGCAGGTGATAGCACAAAGAAGGAATTAATTTGAACAGGCAAACATTCTCCAAACTTTTTTGAAAAAGAAAAGAATGTTGGAGGGGTTTTTTTTGTATTATCTTTTTAAAGTTGCTTTGACTTCATGCCCCAAGACTAGAAATTCTAGGAAACATCCAGGACTCTTTTGGAGGCTGATCAGTGTTTGTATGAATATGTCTGGGATAATACTTCAGGGTCTGACATTTTTTCTTTTCTGACTTACAGAAAAAATAGTTGTCTTGAGTGTGCTGTTGAGAAATGCTTTATTCTTGCATTGTGCTTGTTCATCTGGATTTGAAGAATAACTAAAGGAAGGCTCCGGAAGTGTTGATCTCTAGGTTAGCTATTTGACTACATCATAAAATAGAATAACAAAGTAGAAAACTTTTCATAGGATTGTGTCTTAGCCAAGACCTCTTCTGCTCCTCCATCTGGGTAGCCATTCTGGATATGTGTGTCAATAGGTGTACGTGCTCCATCTGTCATCTTCTAGAAGTTTTTAGGGTTTTTATCAATGTTATGTGTGATTTAAACCTTTTTCACTTGTCTCCTATGTCTACAACATCAAATTTTGTTAACTATGACCATGGTTATGTTGCCAGTGAAGATCATAGAATAGGGTTGAAAAGGACCTCAAGATCATTTAGTTCAAACACCCCTGCCATGGGGAGGGACACCTCACACTAAACCATATCACCCAAGGCTCTGTCCAACCCAGCCTTCAACACCACGAGGAATGGAGCATTCACAACTTCCCTGGGCAGCCCATTCCAGTGCCTCACCACCCTCACAGTAAAGAATTTCTTCTTCATA
>JANRGW010025198.1:5000-13778 GCA_024733675.1 Psilopsiagon aymara | reverse complement strand
CATGGACATTATGTGTGTATGCATATATAAGTACACATATATATACACATACATATAGTGTCTGTAGCTATGTAGCACATCTACTATGACTAAATTATAAAAGACAAGCAACCTGAGTGGCTGGCTGCCTCACAAATGCAGGACAAAACGTGGTTTGTCCTAAGAGGAATGGTGTTGAGAGAGAGTAAGGTTTCCCAAAGGACAGCATCAACAGTGGTGCTGGAAGCAGCCGAGCTGTGCCGTGCTGTGTAGTGAGGACCACTAAGATGGGGAAATGATACCCAGGCTGTGCTTGCTGCATCTTTCAGAACTTCTACTGAGTCATCTTGACAATTTGGCCTCATAACAGCAGCACAGAGTGGCTTTCTACCTGCAGTGTGGACCATTTCTGCTGCTGGGCACTGAAATCCCAGAACTGAGATGCTGGCCTGTGCGCAGACAGTGGCAGTCAGGCTGCAAGCCAGGGAGCAGGAAAGGGGCACACCTCAACCAGCTCACCGGGCACACCACACAACACCCTGCGCTTCACATAGCATATTGCATTGCACATACTGCTAACTGAGTGAAAAATGATGTAAACCAATGCTTGATAAACACACAAACAGCAACAGGTTTGAGGGATGTTATCTAAGTAATGATATTCTGAGAGCAGAAGGAGACTGAACACAAAAAGAACTTTGAATGAGATCTCTTTCATTAATTTTATAAACAGAAATTGAAATAGAAATGAGAACAATGCTCTCAGACATAATGAAAAAAACCTTCACCATATTAATTTACAAAGAGTTGGAAAGGGAAGAGGTCACTCCCCATTGGTCAGTCAGGTAGGTGATGCAGTGGAGGTACCTCAGTGATGGCAGGAAGCTGCCAGCAGCTCCATGACATCTCTTCAGGTCCTCCTGTGATTGAGAGAACTGGCTACATGAGCAACAACGGCATTACACACATGGGTTTAAAACAAATCAGCTCCTAATGCTCCAAGGGGCTTGTTACAAGTTTAAGTTTCATCCCCAGGTGTTGAACACGGCTGGTGATCAAAGAGCACAAGCAGCATTTGCCACCACAGCCAGTGTGGGGAGAGGAATAGTGAGAGCTGGTGGGGTCTCACCATCTACACGGCTGGTGGGGATGGCTGAAGCAAGTCAAATAAAATGCTAAAGCTCACACATCATAGGCATCTTTCCTGACCTTGAATTCTGCTCTACAGGTAGCAGCAGCAAACAGAAACTTAAGTAGGATGGGTGAATATAAGGAATAAGATGAGAAATGTCCCTGTGAGAGAGCTGAGAGGTATGTTGTGACACAGCATACAATTTATCAAGCACTGGCAATTTAAGACACAACAGGCAAATTCGCCTCATGAGCATCATCATCTGTGATGTAACGTAAGCTGCTCAGCTCATGGTCTGCACATCCATCAGCCTCCAATAAGCTTTCCAGAAGAGATCTAATGGGGCTGCTTAGTTGTAAAATCTGGCCAGGATTCATGTAAACTAAAGATGACAAAGGAAAGCCCTTAAAAAGAAATTTAAAATAAAAATTAAATTAGAATTAGAAAGAATGCTTATGCAAAAAAGAGACACAGTCAGCAGAGCTCTTTAGCATTAAAAATACAGACTTTCATATATTGGTGAATGACTGCTCAGGTGCTCTTTTAACATGGGGTTGGGTGGTGGCCAGTGTTTGGATTTCTGCAGCAAAGGGGACTTACACTCTCTTGTCAGTATAAGCTGCCTTCACTCTCAGTATATGCATTTTCTTCTTGCATGTTGCCCAAACTGTTTCCATCTCTGAGCAGAGAACCTCATTGTTACCCCACCAAGAGCCCCCAGCCATGGCAGCATCCTGCCCCAAGGGCTGGAAACATGTCAGTGTGCACACATTTGTGCTTCACCTCCTTGAGACGGTGATGCTGGTCTGCCATCAGAAGCTTTTATAGCTTGAATTTTGATGTTAAATGTGGTTAAAACACCGATATCACAAATGGAGAAATCTTCCTTAAATACAACTTATCTTTAACTTAAATAAGTGAAATCATGAAAGCTTCCCCTGTTCTCTGTTTCCTTTTTGCACCGATAAAAGCTTTCCAGATTCAGCTAGCAACCACTTGCCTTCTCTTTCTTCTTAGTAAGCCAAGAAAAATGCAAATTGCAACTTCACATTCCTCATTACTTGCTAAGATTTCAGGGAGGCAAGTGTGTTTAGCAGCAAATCTTCAAATATAGAATTTATATGTTAAACAGATGAGCGGCAGGCTGTCAGTTCAGAAGGCATAACCTAGCCAAGGTGTGCCATTCAGCAGTGGTGCAGTGCGCAGGGAAACCTGTGTGAGAGGAAGGGCAGGGAGCACTGCACCCTGCCTGCACCAGCCTCCCTCCAGCCACTGCCACTTAAAATAATGTTAGTGCTTGGTATTGACTGGGGCTTGTGATGAAATTTTATCCCAATACTTTTAAAGCAGAGACAGCTGTGAGTAGCTGTTAAATAGACACAAACAAGAGCTCAGTCCAAAATATGCATGTTCAACATAGTGCTTTATATATAAATTGTGCCATGAGACCACAAAAATGAAGAAACCAAAGCATATTAATTATCTGAAATAGAAACACTCCTTTTTTAAAAGCAGGCACCCTTTTCAGATGTCTTACTTAAGTGTCACATTGATTTTTTAAATCTCCAAAGTCGCTTTATCTCAGTGCACTTATTTCATGAGACTTAGATTTTGACACATGGTTTTGGTTTATTATGTAATGCTTCAATAAGTAAATGCAAATTACCAATAGCGACCTTTTTAATTTGAAACATAACTTGACCAAAATCAAACTTCTCTGGAAAGAGATTTTTTTCTTTCTGAAGTTTGTCTTATTTCACAGATTAGTTTCAGTGTCTGACACACACACATTTCAAAGAAGTTCACATTTGATATGAATAGGATGACTATAAAACCCCAAACAACCCCAAATCAACATCCTCCCCTCAATCTTGGAATGTGTCATTAAAACCACATGGATTTTAAATTCTTATACAGAAAATTGCATTAACAGATTTTGACCTCAAGACTAAGCAAAGCTACATGTGTTAAGGGCTGAGCATCTCTGCTCTGATCCACAGGACTGTTCCTGCATACTGACTAAATAAGTACAGCTTACTGATATAATAGCATCCTGCATATGTCTCATATTAATGGTATTTTCCTAATAACAGCAGCATTAAAAGCCTGACTACTTTGCAGTTGAGTTACCCTATTTAGAACAATTTGCCCAGAAAGACTATCCTTGAGCATGTGAATAAGCATATCACTTTATAACACTTAACTTAAAATATCAAAATCAAAGCAAGCTGACAGTGTGATTCCAGAACTGGTATTTTTCCATTAAAATAGGAAAAAATCTGTTGTGGTTCTCAAATAATTTATTATCTGGATTTTTGTTGTGTTTTCCACATGGAATTGATGAAGAAAAAAATATTTCTTTATTTTTCTTTTCCTCAGGAAAGTTTGGAAGAGTGAAAATTCACACATGGAAAAAAAATGAGCACTGGGAAACGCTCCTCATAGCTAATGGCTACCTGGTATGTTGCCAGAATTCATACAGATCCTTAAAATCAAGTGATAGCTCCCTTTCCTGTAGCCCCACAACAACCACCAAAGCTGAACTGCCAAATTCAATTTTTCACCTCCCCATTCCTTTCAATTAAATACATTTTGTTGCTGCAGAAGGGACAATTCATATTTTATAGTATGGAAGGCAGGATTCAGCAAACCCCCCTCTCAGATGTACTCACAGCATCATGGCTATTTGTGCTCTCATCCCATCCTGCACATGCTGGTACCGAAGGAGCTGGGCAGGGGCTTCTGCAGGTTCATCCAAACCATGCCGTTGGGTCAAAAAATAAGTCAGTGATGGAAGTGAAAGCAATCAGACACTTGCATCTTCTTTAAACAGACCACTAATGGACAATGGGGAGAATAGAAGCTTTCAAAGGAATACAAAACCAAGCAGCATTCCTCTTCTGTTCTGCTTATGTGATAGGAGGTCACACACTCTCGATATCTTTAGAACATGCAGGTTAAGAAATCTGCCAATCATCATGCAACAGATTAAATAACTGGTGAATTTATGTGCTAGAAAAATTAGGACGGATTACACAAATATCTGTTAAGACTATGATAAATATTTATAAACTATCTTCCTTGCAGAACATGTCTCTGTCATTCATTCCCCTACAATGAAAAACCTGGAACAATGGAACTAATGACTACATTGTTCCAAAGTTAAGTAGTATATCTAATAAGGAAAATAATCAAACGAGCCAAATTCTTTATGAACACAACAGTGAAGCAATTAAAATAAATGTGATTTTCCAGATCAAAACTTCTGGCTGTTAATTGCTATATGGCACCTATCCTAGTTATATGAGTTTCCCTTGCAGCTGTTTTTATTTCATGATACATTCTGAAATCCCAGGAGTCTAGTGCCGGGATCTGCCATACAGACAGCCTGAAAACCAGGATGCTTATACAGTGTTTATAATCTGGGTAGATGAACTTTCAAGACAGGCCTTTGATAACAAGCATTTTTTTGCCATTTGCATTTTGTTTGCAATGTGTTTCCAATGAAGATAATTTATTGATGCATGCTTCTTAACCTGGGGTATGTGGGTTTGCTGCTACATGCAGGCGAGCTCAGGATGCTGAGGGATGGGAGCAAGGAGGTGTCCCCTCCTGTGCAGCACTGACCACATAAGCATGGGGTCTGAGAGACAAATAATACAGACACAATTCAGTGTTTCTCTTATCTTGCATATTTTCTAGTGCCTTGCATCTGACAGCTTCTCTTGGGTTTTATTTTTGTGCAATTTCTGCCATTTATGGACGCTGAGCTCAGGAGAGGTGAGGCAGGAGGGTTGCAGCCTCTGCAGGGCCAGAGAGCTGATTTAACCTGCAAAACAGCACCCTGGAGCTGAAAGTGTACACTGGAAGTCTGGCATAGTCCGACCAGTTTATTTGAAGTTGTATTTTGGTTTCTGTGGGTTATTAATGAGATTAAATAACTCAGTTATAGGGAATGACAAATGCAGTTTGTCCAACATTAAGCAGATATTGGCATCCTTAGATGCAACTCAGGAGATGGTGATCTCAGCTATTGAACAAGCTAAAGCCATGAGCAATACGATATTGATTAGACAATGGGTATTGTATTTACCCACATAGTTTTATTGGGTGAGGCTCCACGCAATGTGTTTTTATTTGGGAAACTTAAGGAAGATAATTAAAAATGTTGTAAGGAGAAACTAGCAGCCTCATGTTTTTCTTTTTAAAGGCTGCAGATGTCTTGTCTTTTTCTTTAAAGCTGCATGTGCTCCCTCCTTTACCTTCCAAAAGATCAAGGGTAATAATAATAACAATAATAGTGGAGTATCCTGGAATTTTTCTACATGCCTCAAGAGAACTTTAATTTTTTCCAGAAACTGTTTTCTGATAATAGCCACTTCTTCTACTTTTTCCTTTACTCTGCCTGTACTGTGGTGGCTGAATTAAAATGGAGTCTTTGAATGTGGGTCTTTTTCTGTGGAAAACATTTTTCTCACTAACTGAAACCATGTAGAAGTCAGCTGTCCTTCACAGTTTTTCCCTCCATTCTGTGTCCTCTGTGCAATTTGTGCTTTCCCCTTGCCATTGGCAGGCAGTACTGATGTACGTGTTCATTTTTGCTCTTGCAGATAATATAAGACGGTTAAAACTTGAGCTCTAACTCAAGTTAGTCTCAGTTCAAACTGTGGTCTTGGGCAGCGCCTGCATTGTTATTGTGGGTAAAGGATCCCAGTGTGACTTTGAGGCCATGCCTCATGCCTCACAGCACCGTGGCACCTCATGCCACAGTTGAACTGGCTGTGCGAAACCCAGAGTTTCCAAACTCCAGGGGATGTGGTTACATCAGGATCCCAGGCAGTCTTATAATCAGACTAAGCTTTATGGTGAGGGCCACTGTGATGCTTCAGATATTCTTCTTTGCATCTTTTTGTCTTCTGGATCCCAACTGGAAGAGCTCATCCGCTGCCAAACCCACTCACACTGGGAGAAGGGATGTAGCGCTGAAATGCCAGCTAGGCACCAGTCAGCAGCATGCTGAGGTGAGACCAGACACCAAACAAGGGGGAAAACTGCTCCAGGTTTGATGAATAGCTGAAAAAAGAGATATCTAGGGTTCGATATACACCCGAAGAAGGAAAGCTACTGCACAGAAGCAAAAGCAGAAAGTAAAGGGTGTTAGGGAGCAACATTTCCCGCTGCAATCACTGTCTGAAATTCTGAGGCTGGTGATGCTTGCCAAGGGCCAGGGCTGCACATGTCTGAGGAGCAGCTGGACAGCATGTTTGTAATCAGCCTTTTTGATGGTGGTTAGGGTTAGTTACTGTTTGCTTACAGGCACCAGCAGCTTCTGGAGTCACAGCCGTGTAGTGAAACTGGCGGCACCAGGAATTCACCTCCTAGGAAAAGGGAAGCCTCATGGGGAGGAGAGAAGCATAAATGTTTTAGAAGCCAGTTTTAAAGTGATTTGGTATTAAACAGTGCTCATAAACCAGGAAGTCCCAAATATATGCAGACAGTAGGAGCTGCAGCTTTGGTAAATCTTTGTACTTTTCACTTCCATAACACACACATACTCCAAGTCCCTGGTACCGCACATTGCGAGACAGTATACAGGCAGCAACCAGGACCTCCCTTCTGCTTGGCCCTGCCTGCTGCAGGCTGGTTGTGGGTGAGTGGATGGCAGTTCTGCCCCTCCCAGGGATACTGGGAAGCCCAGCAGGCTGTGTGAAGCCCAGCCTTGTGTGTGTCACGAAGAGGATGTCTTCTTGATTCATCACATCCACAAACATTTCAACCTATCATCCGAAGCATCCCTGGAGAATATGCCCTATTTGCTCTTTCTCCCTTTTCTCCCATCAATTGCACTCCCTTTCTGTGAGGGCTTTTTTTTTTTTATTTCTTTCCTTTTATTTTTTTTTTAATCCCAGAGCACTACCATGTTTTCCAGCCCCAACACCACATTCCTCTTTCATCAGAAGACAGACTCACAGCATCTTTCAACTTGAACTTGCTTTTTGTTTCTGTGGGACTCTGGCCCAAGCAACACAACACACAGGGCATCCAGCCAGACACGATACACAGCGAGGCATCCGCCTGACACGGGAGTGAAATGGGACCTGTATTTTCACTGTCATCTTTTCCACTGGGAATTTTACCATTGAGATTATTGCCCCCACATTTGTAACCATATTGTACCATAGAGCTCTTCACTGACCTGGCAGGATATGGTTTTATGATACTTATGCATGATAGTTCTGGTAGCTCACACCAGCTCACCTTCCTGTTGTTGAAAATTATAGTGATTGCTTGTTTTGAGCCAAAAGAAAGAAAGAAAAAAAGAGAATGAGGGGAAGATGTTTTAGTCACCTCAATGGAGGGATGAGTCTGACCTTTAAAAATGCTAGTGGGAAGTATTAACCAAGCAAACACCACATCTCTCACTCCACTTGCAGATAAATGTGGTTTTGAGCAAAGTTGTTTGGCCAGTGAAGACTCTCTGTAGGGGTGAGTGGCTCTCATTAGGAGGTAGATGTTTGAACATTCACCTGCATCACAATCCCAGATGTTTGTTCCTCCTTGACTGCCACTTTGGTGTGCAGTAGTAAAATGCTGGAGCTGGATCACAGCTTGTTTCTGTGGTCACCTTTGTATCACTGAAATGAGTTGAAGTGTTATTTTACAACGGGATACAGGATGCTTGCAGGCTTTTATGTTTTATTTTTTTGTTTCTGTGAAGTTATTTTTTACTTCCTCTGCTGGAAAAACCTGAAATGTTAAATGTCTAATTGAATAGACTGTTGGAAAAGACCAATAGGAAGGTTGAGCCCATGAACTTCTGTGAAGCAAATGCCTTTGTTTCCAAACAGTCCAGTGACAGCAAGTATTTATTGACATTTTCCTTCCACAAGGGCGTTAACAATTACAATTTGCTAGTACGTACATCATGAGTAGTTTCAGATTTTGAGTAGAACATCTGTTGGTCAAAGATGAAAAAGCCTCAGAAAAAAAAAAAAAAAAAAAGATTTATTTTTCCAGGGCTATGAAACTAACAGTATCACAAATTATCGCTAGGAAAACATTTCAAAAGCCTGAACTTGCACTTATGGAAAAAGGAACACAGATAGAGGAAACAGATAAATATGCGTTGTGTTAGTAGTCTTTGTTTTCTGAAATGATATATTCTTCCGGAGAAGCAGTTAACAAACAAATTATTGTCTGTGTCCAATAGAGTCAGATCTTTGGTCCCACCGAACAGATGCTGAGGTGAAGCAGATTAAAGCTTAATTCACAATGGGGCTGTACCACAGGAAAGGTGCCCTAAGTTTATCTATTGTTAAATAATATAATTTATCATCTTACAGGGCCACGGAACAATTTCTGTTCCTTTTCTACTTTTTGAACAAAGATTTATAACATAGATAATCCCCAATTTTAGATACTTGCTGCAGGTTACATTTGAAAGAATTTCCCAAAAGACTGATAACCCCTTTTTTCCCTTAACCACAGTCAAACCAGTGAACTAATATGATGCCTGATTCAAATAAACGTATTTGCTGCTTCTGTGCATGATAAGTTTTCATTTAGTCTGTGATCAGCTGACAGTATGCAAGTTTGCAGATACCAGTAATTGAATACAGATAACCTTGGTTGTTGACCTATGCAGAGCCATGACTGTCTAGTTTCCA
>JANRGW010025195.1:0-11973 GCA_024733675.1 Psilopsiagon aymara | reverse complement strand
AGGCCAGGTTGGACAGAGCCTTGGGTGCCATGGTTTAGTGGGAGGTGTCCCTGCCCATGGCAGGGGGGTTGGAACTGCGTGATCTTAAGGATCTTTCCGGCCCTAACTATTCTATGATTCTATGATCACCTTTTCATCTCTCCAGTTGTTAACCAGGTGACACCCACAAGATTCAGATGCAATAATCCTTGTAAAGAGATGAGCATGAGGCTGGGAATTAATGTTTTAGGCTTTACTAATAGGAAGTAGTGTGGGACAAAAGATGTGCCTATTGATCTCCACTTTGCAAAATTCACACTGCATTCACTGAGCAGCTTGGCAATTAACAGAGCAATTACACCCATCCACTAGAAGCCAAACAAACAGACTGGCAGGATGGGCAATCTTCATGCGGTCAACAAAGCCCCTTTGATTTTAATGATTAGCTGTAAACAAGCACCCAGTTACATGTACAGAAGGAAGAATGGAAGTGAAACAGACCAGTGGTGCTCAGAATAAAACTCTCATTTGCTCTCATGTCTGCGTTCCTACATGTGTTACTTTATGTGCCAGAAGATAAGAGCCATTGCCCAAAGCTGGAAGGTATTTTGACAATACAGCTACTTGAGATGCTTCCTACAAAGCAGCAGTGGGAATCAATCTTCAGGTCTTTACACTACAGCAACAAAAACATTGCAAACAATCCATGACTAATTCTTCTACGTAAATGAAGAGAAAATTATATCTATCCTGTTCTTATGTAACACTTCCAGGTCAATCCATCCTACAGCTGCCTTTTTGTCACAGGCTAGTGCCCTGCCACAGCAAGTGAGAGGCAGAGATTGCTCTCATGCAGTTCTGGAAGCCAAGTGTCCACCCATGCACAGCCAAACACGGTGGCAAGGATGGAGTTGAACAGCTAGAGGCCCCTCGGGCTGCATTCCCATTTCTTTCCAATCTAAGACTTCGAGCTCCTCACATACTCATTTCTTAATTACTACAAGTCATTTTATTCATATACTTTGCAGCACCATTAACTACTACCTGAGGCTTAACGTTAAAAATTATGAGGCAACATAGTCTTAATGGCATTAATTAATACTACCATGGCTTTAAAGTTTCTCAGATCTGGCCAACCAAGCGCGTGAAGTGGCATTAGGTGAGTTTTGCTGTTGTTAGTTTGCGGTTAGGTTGTGGGTTTGAGGGGGGGGATAGAGATTTTTTTGTTAGAATTGGGGTTTTTGGGGAGGTGTTGGTGGGTTTTGTTTGTTTCTTCTTGCTTTATTTTTAAGTAATGCCCCTGACAGCAACAAAAAGGTAAAGACTGTAAAAGCAGAGAATAAAATGAAAAGCAAAATAACTTTCCCACCATTATGAAATGCGGCAGTTTGTCTGAGCCACTTTCATGCCTTTGTGAAGACAACAATGCAGAGACATGAGAACCACTGGGAAGACACAAAGTCTATTTGTTTGACTGTGGTTTTGTTGGGTTTTTTTTTGTTGGGTTTGGGAATTTTTTGTTTAGTTTTGATTTTCCACCTTTTTGCATCCACCTTTTCTTGTCTTTTAAGCATGGAAACAATCAACCAAACTCTCTCCTGAAATCACTTTGATGGCCAAAGGTCTATGACCACTATGGGGACCGCAACAGCAAAGGCTTCATGAGCTGCATAAGTGAGCAATGCAGCAGTCAGAACATAGAGACTGGGAGAGCGAAGCAGAGATTTTGTTCCTTCAGTGACACATTTAAAATTTAATCTACGCAGCACATCCTGGCAGAACAGAAAGGCTGAAACTGTGAGTCCTCAGCAGAGGGTTTGCCAGAACGCTCACATTTATGACTTCCATGACTAAACTGTCAGAAAACCCAGCACCAAAACGTTCACTCCAGAGGTTTCTGTTTCTGGATTTCCCCCTCTTGCTCTCAGGTCGAGCAGGGTTTTCTACAAAAAGGCAGCTCTGCTTTAATCCCAGCTTTCAGAACTCAAGAGCTGAGAAATACCTCAACTGCAGGCATTGCTGGTGTGAGTTCTAGGGCACAGAGCAAACAGCTCCAGTTGCAGCTATAAGGATCTACAGCTGTTCAGCACCACTGAAAATAATCCTTCTTGTAACAGCAACAAAGTGCAACAGTCAAACTGCTCAATAGATGCTATTAATTATACTGTGAGCTGAAGAACAATGTATTTACTCTGCAGGGATACTGTAATTACTGAGGCAGTGCCCTGGTTTTGCCTGGTATGTACTGTGTGCAGTAACTACTTTTCCTCTGCATATAGATGCCTGATAGTATAATGAAAAACACAAGGTATTTGCTATCTATATTTAAAGAAAAATATCCTCTGTCACACTCCTGAAAGCATCTTAAAACAACACTGAAAGTCACATGAACACAGAAATGCAATGCCCTTATTGTATGTCTTTAAACTAGGCTTTAGGAAAAAAGTCTGCTAGCGCTGGCAAGCATCTTGAAACTGCTGCCCTGGTTTTCCAATTGATTTTCCCAGTAGCTTTTCAAAGAGACTCAAAAGCCACAACCAGAAAGTCTCAAAACCCAAGTATTCAATAGTTGGACACAGGGAATCGCAGACTGGTTTGTGTTGAAAGGGACCTTAAAGCTCATTCAGTTCCAAGCCGTGCCACAGGCAGGGACACCTTCCACCAGAGCAGGTTGCTCCAACCCCCATCCAACCTGGCCTTGAACACTGCCAGGGATGGGGCAGCCACAGCCTCTCTAGGAAGTATCTGTTATCTTGGGAAACTCTTATCTGCTCCCTACAGTACTATGTGCGCTCATCTATGGGTGGTAATACTGAGAACAATGCAGCTTTCTGCCAAGGCTACAGAGATCAGGATAGACCAGCAAATCAAGCCAAAGCGAGAAAATACTCTGTGGCACAATCCTTGAAGCAAAGGGTTCAATTTCACCATCTCACATCCTAGGCAGCACAAGCCCAACTTGGAATTTGCCTTAAAAGAGCTATTTTCATACTTACTTGCAAGAGATTAGCTTCTTGGCTTTATCATTCCTATATATATATATATATATAAAAGACCTACAAGTTCATGGGAAATACCCATCCATGGGAATCAAAGAAGCTCTATACTTGGAGGAGAACAGCAACACAGCATTGCCTGCTACAGTAAACCTACTCAAACACATTCTTCCACTGGAGACCCAAGTGTTGTGTTTGACTGGACCTTGCACGGTTAAATCTGTTATCCTTCCCCCTCTTCCATTTCCTAGGCATCCTAACCCTGAACAGCACAAAGTACTCCCCTATTACATGGATGTGCAAACTCTTACATTCATCTGCTTCAGCTACAGAGGTCAGTATGAAATATTGCAAAGGTGATTCTCAGCTCCCTCAGTTGTGACAAAAATGGTAGATTGAGGAAAAAACCAACAAAACAACAAATTAATACAGAGTAGCAGCATACCTGAGGGTCAGCACTGGCTCTGCATTCAAAACCAGCCCTTCAGTTTGTCCTTTTCAGTGCGTGGGCATTGATTGCGATTTCTGATGAGAGGAAGACCGCTATCATGACTCAGTACTAGGATCCACCGATACAGTTGCACTTAACTGCAGTAAAATTATCTTTAAAATGTTAAATAAAGACCAAGTTCACTATTTTCTGTTGGTTCCCTTCTTAAAGTGTTCTACATTTGAATTATCAGGCCAAAGAGTGCTGTAATATTTACATCAATCCTTCATTTTCACCTATGACTAGCATCTACAGGGCACAGATTTTATTTTTCACTCTGGAGTAGATCTGGATCTTCCAGGAAAAAACATCATAATTTTGCGTTAATAAAGGCTGAAAGAGTCTTCCATTGGGAATTTATTAAACTAGGAAAGGAATATATTTTTCAGGAAAAATAAAAGATTAAAATATGTAACTTTTTTTCTTTACAACAGCCAGCTTAATTGGAAATAAAGAATAAATTAGGACAAAAAAAGCCCAGGGATGTTTAAGGCAGAAACTCTTTAGCAGCTTCACGTACTTGAGTATGAAATAGAGTCAAATTACCTTCTGCACTAAATTTATACAAAAGACAAGTTATTTGACAGAACATTCTCTAGAGTGGTCTTTAAAAGAAAGAAATAAAAGGTAAAGTTTGCATTTTGCTTGACCAAAATTATTTTCTATTTAAATAATCACAATTATGCATCTCAAAGCTATGTATTTTTTTTGGTCATTTATAGAGTATCTCTGCCATAGGCACTGTACAGCACTCAGAAGGTCTAATGAACTTAATGGTGTGCTGTAAATGCTCGATAAAAGAATGTTTACTGTTTGCCATTGACAAAATTGGGTAAAAAGCATAATAAACAGATGTGGCAGACATTTACACTACAAAAGCTTTTCTAAATCTTCCTGCCTATCCTCTTTTCTCTTGTTCTGCATCGGACAGGAGATTTCTCTGGCTTAGAAAAAGAAAATCAAATTACTTATTTTAAGCACTCTCTTAGAAATGACATATGTTAAAAATAAAGAAGCCATTCATGACATGCGGTATTCCTCCTAATTCCCTACTCCAGAATAATGATGAGATGATATTGTTTTGCAAGCCACTGACACCAGCTTCTCAAGCCCCCAGGTTTCCTAGCACCACAGGGGCAGCCAAGAAGCTACTTCAAGTAAAGCAACCATTTGCCCTCCTACTCTAGTCATGTTAAACCACCTTATAAAGCATTTCCACCTGAGAATTGCAATACGGCTTATGGGAAAGTCTGCAGTAGCTTCAGTTTGGGTTCGAAGCAACCTTAAAACTCATCCAGTCCCAACCTACTGCCATGGGCAGGGATACCTTTCAGCAATGGGCGGATTCCAGATCAACACTGCGACTGTGAGGGTCAGCCTCCACTGCGGCATTGGCTGCACCAGCCAGGCAGCTCCCACATCCGGCCACCCCAATATGACCAACACCATCACTCCAAAAAAGGAAGAAAACCAGACTTTTTAAGGGGATATCATTAATATTAGAGTCCTGTCCCTCTTGTGATGGCACTGCTGGATTTGAACTACAGGAGAAAGGGAAGTCTTAACATTTAAGCCCAAGGCTCAACTGGAAAACCTGTAATGCAGTCTCTGCTTTGTGACAGGCTGACCAGGGCTTATGCTCCCATTTTGGAGATCTTCCCTGTTGTGTTTGCCTCGGAATGCCTTTGCTTTCCAATAAGATACATTCAGACACACAAGTCCCTTTGATGTGTCAGGATCCCCTGAACATTAATAACCCAATTGCAGTGGAGAAAACTCTTTATAAGTTCCCCTAATACTGTAGGATTTCTCTTATTCAGAAATATTTCATCCCATTCAAAGCAATATTTCAACCAGGAGCTATCTCAGTGTACCTGGGGAAAAAAACCCATCTCTACAATTCTCTCCACTGGGTAGCTCTGCAGATCACCCCTTCCTCATCTGCTTTCCTCCTCTGATTTGGTGGATATCACCAGGAATGAATCCAGGCCACAGCTGGACAGTCAGGTTTGGAAAAATATCACTTTCCAAAGTAGCCCAAGGGCAAAGCCATGCTGTCCCCAGAGACATGGAGTCAGCACGTGCTTCTCAACATGGCAATTCATAATGCTTGCCAGTATTCTCTCACTCCTGCACTCTTCAGAGCTAGTCAGCTTTTTCTGTTATACATTTCCCATTGGCTACCTGACGTGAAATTGAAAAGCTGATGTTGCATTTCCTTTTGAGGGAAGGTTACTACAGACCTTGACTGTTTCTTACTAAAAGGAAAGACTTTATGTCATCCATTAGTGGTTGATTATCATGGAGACTCCATACTGCCTCCAATACGGATGTCTGTGATTTGGAAAAAAAAAATCAAAACAGGCACTAGTAGCATTCTGGGAATGAGGGCAGTGGTGAGCAAGCAGAGAAGAACATCATTAAGTGACTTTGGTTATAAATTCAGCAGAACCCAATCTCAGTATTATTATGGGCTGTGTCAATTTTAAAGTCCAAGTTTAAAAGCATACAAGATTAACCATTCAGGGGCTGAACTCTGCTTTGAATTCCTCTTTCTCAGAGTTCCAAAATGTGACTAGGTACAAAACCAGAGATGGCCAAGGCAGCTAAAAAAATATCTCCTCCAGCTTCCCTGCTAGCTAATGCATCTTGAACTTCGCTTACAGAATGCACAACAGATGTACAACAGCACCACTGCTTATTCCTCTCCTAACTGCCAAGTTTTCAGCGAAAATCTTTCGGACTTGTGTCCTCCCAACAAGCACCCCTCACTTTCGAAGCTTCTCTCTTTGTCTCTCCATAGCACATTCTAAATCTATTTTCCCTTTCTTACTTTAGTTGCACCTAGAAATGAACTGAAACAGTGAAAAAGTGATCCTACAACTGGAGGTAGAGCAGCACCCCAAAGCCTAAACTGCCTGGGGAGCAGAGGCAGAGCACTGCTCCTTTGCAGAGAGAAGCCCCATCTAAAGCATGAATTTTAACACTGTCAGTAATTGCACACAATTTAACAACCAGCTCACATGCAGCAGCCACAGTTATACAGAGAAGCCATAAAAACCTGGAAGGACTGGCAGGCACTCTATTAGTACACAAGGTAAAACCACGTTCCTGAAGTAGAAAATCTCCTTTGAGTAATTTAGCTGCTTTGCACTGGTGATCACATAGATATGCAGCTACACACAATGCATGCAAAACCAAGTACAATAGACCTTCCTATAGGGAGAGTGATTTTGGAAGTTGTTTAGGGTTTTGGAGTCTACACATCTATAAATAAAAGATTAACTCAAACTTTAAACAAGAGGTTAAAAACACATTCTCCACCATTACCACAACATTCACAAATCTATAATGTGAAAAAAAAGATTATAATTACTTTATTATGTTTATAGTTTTGAATGAAACAGGATTTTTTGATACTCCATAACATAAAAAGCAAGGTTATGATGTTTTAAGACAAGAGGAAAATGAAACAAACCCCTTCCAAGTGGCCATAGGCTAACAATCATATACTCACACAAGGGTGGTTTGTGTTGGAAGGGACCTTGAAGCTCACCCAGTTCCAAGCCCTGCCACAGGCAGGGACACCTTCCACTAGAGGAGCTTGCTCCAACCCTCATCCAACCTGGCCTTGAACACTGCCAGGGATGGGGCAGCCAAAGCTTCTCTGAGGCACAGAGCCTCAGCACCCTCACAGGGAAGAACTTCTGCCTAATACCTAACCTAAGCTCTACTCTCTGCAAAGTACACTTAAACCCTGCTAATATAAATGTTCCTTCTAATGAGAACAGGCACATGCAGCCATAAATATACAGCAGCATATAGAAACCTCACACCCAATGCTGTGCAAAACATGAAGCACCTCCAGCTGCATGCATGGGGCTGAAAGGAGCCCCCAGGATTTCCCACAGCCCCGGAGGGTTTCCCCATCGCAGGAGCTGGCACAGCCAGCAATCCTCCGCTACAATCCCAGCATTCACAGGCCAGAGCTGGAACACAGCTCGCCTGTGAGGGCAGTGCAGCAAGGGAACACTGGGGCTCTCATGCCCGCTCACATCCCACTTCATACTGATGCAAGGCTCAGCTCCAGGCTAGACAACTGAAGGCTAGAGATCACAGCCCAGCAGTTACGCACTACAGCATCTGCACACTGCAATTGCTTGAGCGCATCCTTCGCTTTTAATTTCAGAGACTCACAGACTGGCATGGGTTGAAGGAACCTTAAAGCTCATCCAGTTCCATCCCCCTGCCACGGGCAGGGACACCTTCCCCTGGAGCAGCTCATTCCATGCCGCATCCAACCTGGCCTTGAATGCGGCCACATTAATTTCCCAAGTTAAAGCCATAGGATTTTAAGGTAATTATATTTTTTATTTACTTCTTTTTCTTTTAAATGCTCAGCATTCACTGATTTCATATCCTAAACCTTATTCTGCCTGTCCATAGGAGGTCTGCTGTAAATGACCAAGGACAGAGATACATATACACACAAATTGTCCAGGTCATGAATATTTATAGCATTAAGGTTCATTTTCCCACCCCTCTCAATTACCTGCACTGAGTACTATGGCTTATGACAGCACAAATGGAACATCTCCTGTATGAGGCAGAAGAGCAGGGTCCCAGAAACCCAGGGCTGCTCTAAGTTCTGAGGCCTGTACTGCGTATGGCGGAATTAACTGTGAGGCCAAAACAAAGTATAACAAAATGCTAAAAGTCAAAGATTAAACTTCTGCTGAAGAGATCAAGCACATCAGAAGCCATGAGACTGGACTGATTTTCTTTGGGTCTTTTCCCCCCTCCAACATTATCTGGCTGTATATTTACACTGCAGTAGCCAAAAGGCTGCAGCATTCTGCTCCCTGTACAAGGCATTGTGGAAACACAGCTGCACCTGCTCTAAAGATCTTACAACATCAAAAAAGTCTGTTTTATTGAAAAGAAAGCAACTGCAACAGTTGAAATCTCTCTTTTGAAAACCTTCAGGTTCAGGATGCCAAGAGTAATAGCATCAAGTTGACAATCCCACAAAAACACATGGTGAAGAGAGTAAAGATTGGAAAGGGAAAGAAACGAAACAAACCCACTCAAAACCCTGTACCAAATACGACGACTTCTCCCACGCTAAGGCAATGCTTCCGACATTTCCAACTGTGAAACTAGGATGACATCCTCAGCCTACCCAGAACAGCCTCCACTGTTTCTTCTCTGCAACGGCTTTTCTTTCAGTATCACAATATATGTTCTAGATAAACATCCGAGATAGCAAAAAAGTACCCACTTGTTAATGTTAGTGGCTATAACAGCACATCACCCAGAGTTGTGAGACATTATTTCTTAATGACATTTCAAGGAGACAAAAAAGTGCTACTTGGTCTCTTCTCAGGAGTTCCAGTAACAGATTTATTCTTTCTGAGCAGCCCATGACAAACAAACTTAATCATTTTTATTCCATTAAAAGTAGACATAGCATTTCTATTCCAGGAGATCTATATTCATTTTTGCCAATTGCGCAATAGCACAATGTTCTCTTAAGCCTTTTAGACAGTCGACTGATACAGGGCTGAGAAAACCATGGGTTATCTGGTAACACTGGCAGCAACAAAAAGAGAGCAGAGGGTTGTTTACTGTTGGTATTGTGGTTATACCCAAAGCAGATCAAGGCTGATGAACATGAATTTAGAGGAAGGCAATCATTGAATCCCAGACTGGTGTGGGTTGTAAGGGATCTTAAGCTCATCCAGTTCCAGCCCCCTACACCACAGGGAAGGACACCTTCTACTAGAAAATAACTAAACTGGTTTACAGACACTCAGGAGAGACTGCAAGGGCAGTGCAATAGTACTGCATCTACACTTACTTATTGATACAACCACAAACAAGACAGGCTGGAGGTCAACTTTAGCTGCTTACCCTCATCAGAAATATCTCTGTTCATGACAGTTGCTGGAGATAACAATGTAAATTGGGAAATCTTAAGGAGAAATCTAGTGCCTTTTTAAAAGCATAATATTCTCTTATTTTCATTCCTTGGCAAACAAGCAAGCCAGGAATTTATTACCATTCCAGCCCCATTTCCAGCTTTCACAGTTGTCCTGGACACCAGTTACACACACTGAGGACCGTGACATATTAACGAGGGATAAATTTCACATGGGGACTTGGCTCCAGCCTGCTGGAGTCAATGCTATGCAAGTGCCACAATGATATGATAAACAGCTGCAACTTCACCAGCAGAATCTGTATTGCAGTTATACCGTATGGAGAGACGCCACAGCTTTGTCTGTTCAGGAGCATTCACAGTTGTGTGCTGCTCATCAGTAAAACATTCCCATCAACGTAAAAGGCTGAAATAAGGAGTGCTCACAGTTGTCCTCATAGTGCTAGAAAAAGCCCTTTTGCTGAGGGTGCTTCATAGACAGAAATGACATACTCCGGAATCGGCTATCATCGGCTAGTTCTCAAACACAGTATTTAAAGTCAATTAAAACAAGGTCCTATCAACCACCTGCCATCACTCCAAACATCCCCAGGGCCCCCATAACAGACCTGGTGTAAAAATAACCTGAATACAAAGAACTGATGCACAGGCCATTTGTATAAAAAGTTAACACCCGGGAAGATCAATAACATTTCCCATTAGTTGTCTCCACAGATTTATCATTTAGGTTTCTCCTTAGCAGCCTTGAGGGGAGATTGAGAGATGTGTGTAACTGCACAGGAACTAAGAAAAGTCTCCTAAAGGCATTTAGAGCTATTATTATAATAATTTCTTTTCAACAGATGAATGAACTGATGACATTAGACATCAATGATTTTCTATAGGCTGGTACCTATACATTACGTTACAGCTGGATGGCTGACCTTCGGAGCTGTATGACCTGCCCAAAAGTCTTGAAGTTTCCACACCAGAGCTGGTGGCACCTCACCTGCTGATGGGAATTCTTCATCTCTGACAAGAGCCAGGTCTGACCCCACAGGGCATTTCAGCTGTATGTCTGTCCCAACCCCATCCCAGAGTGCAAAGGCAGAATCCACGCCTCAAGCTGAAGCTGTCACCTTCTAGTTTCCGGACCTTACTTTCCCCTTCAAAGCAATTCTCAGCCATATAAGGGTTTTCAGTCGCACTTCATACCACTAAAAAACGTGGCCATCCATTCATCACCAAGCAACACTTTGACAGAGAGATAGGGAAGCAGCACTGGGAGAAAACCTCAGGCATGCTCTAAATAAGAGTCATAATTCAGAGCGTTCAGCAGTTAGATATTGGTTTTCAGTGAAGGAACCACTGACTTGAAACACAACACAAAGCTGCTGGAGCACAGGATGCTGCTAGAGCATTGCATTGTGCCCAAAGCTGACTACATCTCCTCTGCAGACTCCAGTGTGTGATTTGGGGACTGTTCAGAAGCTCAGTTTGACAAGGCAATGCTCTCAATGCTCACACACAACTTACACTCTACAGACTACAGCTGATAACATACTTTTCTTCTTAACATCTTCTTTCACCACGCAATTCTGGGATCATTTTTCCCCAAGGGAGAAACAGTCCAGAAAGTGCTTAACCCATACAGTGGAGTACACTCCTTGTATCCTCTACGTTATACAGAGACAGAAATTTCTGATATACCTGTTCTTTTTTTTCTTCCTAACACTGCCTTGAAAAATGATAAAAGATTCTAAACTACCTCCACTAAGCACTATATACATGAAAACCTAACCTCTGCTGTCATGAGGATGGGCTTCTCCTGTGGCTCTGAGATCCATGGTTCTCATTACAGTCTAGCAAAGACTTTGAAAAACCTGTAATTGCTGCATAACCGAAGAGAACTTGTCTTGAGCATGAAGGCAGAGCCTGTTGCAGGAAATGATGAAAAGGGCACTGAAACAGAAAAAGAACATTAGCTTCACTAATGGCAGTTACCTGGAATCACTTGATGCTCAGAACGCTCAAAAAATACCCTGAAAAAACTGAATTTCTTCAGCAAGCGCAGAATTCCTTTACTATGCAATCATCACAGAATGCTTTGTGTTGGGAGAGACCTCAAAGCTCATCCAGTTCCAAGCCCATGCTATGGGCAAGGACACCTTCCACTAGAGCAGCTTGATCCAAGCCCCATTCAACCTGGCCTTGAACACTGCCAGGGATGGGGCAACCACAGCTTCTCTGGGAACCCTGTGCCAGCGCCTCAGCACCCTCACAGCTTATTAAACTTCTTCCTTATTTCTAAACCCCAAGTTTGAACTCATCACCCCTTGTCCTATCCCTCCAGTCCTTGATGGAGGGTCCCTTCAATGCAATGCAGTTGATGTGCACATGTTCACAGCCTTCATTTCTCTGTAAACACAGCAATCTGAGTGGGGGCTCACAGGTACTCCAACCCACTGACAACAGCAAGCTGTGACAGCCCACCCCAGCAGCACTCGCGGGTGTCATGGGTTCAGCAGTAGCAGTCATTTTTCTCCTCCTTAGTAGTTGGTGCAGCACTGTGCTTTTAACTTGTGGCC
>JANRGW010025192.1:0-18305 GCA_024733675.1 Psilopsiagon aymara | reverse complement strand
CGGCCCCGGGAGCTCCCACCCGTTCAAGGAGGAGAGGCAGCCCCGGGAGCATCCCGCACCCCTGGGGGCGTCCCACACCAAGAGACACCCCTGGGAGCATCCCGCACCCCTGGGCGCGTCCCGCACCGAGAGACACCCCTGGGAGCATCCCGCACCCCTGAGCACGTCCTACACCAAGAGACAGCCCGGGGAGCACCCTGCACTCAGAGACAACCCTGAGCACATGTGGCCCCTGGAGCACCCCACACCCAGGGCCATTCCTAGGAACATTCCATACACAGAGACACTTCACAGGTTCCCGGAAGCACCCTGCATCCTAAGAGAGATGTCTGCACCTTCACCTGGTACTGCTGCAGTACTTATAGGGACACCTACTGAAGGGCAGCCAGCCCTGTGTACGCACAGCCCTGGACATACACCAGGACATTGACACAGGAGTCAGCACAGCAGCAGCACCGGCCTCAAACATGCCCAATCCTCCTGCACAGATAGCGGTTGTGACTCTGGGTATGTGGCAAGCATATCGTGCCCTCATGCACTGCCACATCATACCCCTGTACCCTCTCTGCTTCAAATGGGGTAAGTCTCTCTAAGTGGACATACATGCACATTTTGCTTGGCAGACCTGCGAGCACCCTCATTACCACAATGTGGAGCTCCTGGCTTTGGTATCACAGAATCACAGGGATTTGGAGTCGTTGGAGTGAGTCCAGAGTCCACGGAGATGCTCCGAGTGCTGGAGCAGCTCTGCTCTGGAGACAGACCGAGAGAGCTGGGCTGGTTCAGCCCAGAGAAGAAAAGGGCACGAGGAGACTTCAGAGCAGCTCCAGTGCCTAAAGGAGCCAACAAGGTATCTGGAGAGGGGCTTTTGACAAGGGCCTGTAGAGACAGGACAAGGGGGAATGGCTTTAACCTGACAGAGGGGAGATTGAGATGAGACATTAGGAAGAAATTCTTCCCTATGAGGGTGCTGAGGCCCTGGCACAGAGAAGCTGTGGCTGCCTCATCCCTGGCAGTGTTCAAAGCCAGGCTGGATGGGGTTTGGAGCAACCTGGTCTGGTGGAAGGTGTCTGTGCCTGTGGAGGGGGCTTGAAACTGGATGAGCTTTAAGGTCCCTTCCAACCCAAACCATTCTGTGACTCTTATGATTCTACAACTCACTTGCATGAGCCATTTCTGCATGTGGTGCAGTTTTGGTAGTGCTGGTGCAGTGACCAGTTGTGGCTGCTCTACCTGTTCCTAATGCTTGCAGGGCAGGATGAAGACTGTGCTGGTCTTGTCAACGCAGTGTTCAGCCCAATGCTGGTGGTCCCAGTGCAATGTCCAGCTCAGCCTATGCGGGTGCTGGCACTCACAGTGCAGTGTAGGGCCCTAGACCCTTGCTGATGGTGCTGGAGTTGGTCCTGGCCCCAGAGCAGTAGAACACAAAAATTCATGCCATCAGTTCTGGGGGTGACTTTGCTGCCAGTCCCAGTGCCATGCAATGCCCAGCCCCAGGCTGATGTGCTGACTCTGGCGCTGGTCCCATCAGTGCAGTGCCCAGCTCCACAGTGTGACAGTCCCAAGCTCTGTGCAACAGTCCTGGTGAGACAGTCCCAGGACAAGGAGTGCTGGTCCCAGTCAAAACACTGCTCCCAGTCCTCAGACTGCGCTGTGCCCAGCCGCAAACGTGATGCCAGTGCAGGTCCCAGCCGCTCAGAGATAAGCCTTGCACCAGTCCCTGTACTGGCAGTGCCAGCGGTCATGCTGCCGGCGCCGACTCCAGTCCCAGTGCCAGGGAGCTGCTCATCATCCCTTGTCCCGGCAGCTGAAGTGCCGGACTCCGTGTGCGGTTCCCGGCGGCTGCGGGGCGGTCCCGGGGCGGTCCCGCTGGGCGGGGGCGGCCCGCGGGTGATGTCAGGCTGATGCTGTCGGTGCGGCGCGCGGTGCATTGTGGGCTCGGCCCGGAGCCGCGCCGCCATTTTGTCTCTGTCACCGTCCGCGGCGGCGGCGCGGTCGGTTCGTGAGGAGAGGCGGCAGCGGCGCCGGAGCCCGTGTTTGGTGAGGGGGGACTCGGCCAGGAAGGCACCATGATATCGGCCGCCCAGCTCCTAGATGAGCTTATGGGCCGGGACAGAAACCTGGCCCCGGATGAGAAGCGCAGCAACGTGCGGTGGGACCATGAGAGCGTGAGTGAAGCCTTCTCTCCCCTCCCTTCTCCCCATCCCCCTCGCAGGGTTTTGTCGTAGCGACACAAACGCCGGGTGCGGGGCTGCGGCTTCCCCCCGGTCCGGGGATGGCTCGGGATAAAGTGCCGGCCCCGGGGGGGTGGTGTTCCCCGGGCCTTCCGCGGCGCGGGCCGGGCCGTTGGTGCGGAGCTCAGGGCTGCGGGGCCGGTGCATGGCGGCCGCGGGGCGCGCTGGGCCCGGGCCCTCGCGCGGGAGCCTGGTTGAGCCTTGAGGCGAGGAGGAGCGGCCGAGTGTCCGGCAGGGAAGGGAGGAGCGTCCCGCCATAGCAGGGCTGTGCGAGAGGGTTTGCGCTGTTGTTTGGGCTGCTGGGAGGAGGGAGGCCTTGTGTTTGTGTTCGGCGTGTCCGTAAGCGGGAGTAGCGGGGTTGCCAGAGGCGTGGTGGTAGCCAGCGTCTCTAATGTGCCGTGGGGAACAGGGAGAATACTGTGTTGGGAGGGGGGTGGTGGTGGATATACCCCCTTTCGGAATAGAGACCTGCTGGCGTGCACGAAGGGACAGGAGACGGACCTTAGTAGTTGGGAAGACAAATGTCTTTGGATCTCTTCCTGAGTGTCGTATTGGGGGAGGAAACAGAAGGATACAGACGTACTGACTTCACTGTCTGGAGGTTGTAGCACAAGGAAGAACCATAACATTTCCGAAACTAAGGATTTTGCTAGCTTGATTCTTCCTGTACTTCCTCAGTCAGAGGAATTCTACAGCTCCTGGGGGGGACTAACCTAAGCAGTACTACATTATTTTTTGTTAATGTGGTGATTCATTAATTTTCTGCAGTAAAGAACGCAAGATTATTATTATTTATTCCTGAGGTTGAGCTTTAATGAATGTTAACTTTTAGTGACACCCATTGTAATCATATTGTAGGCTGTTTCACAAAACACTAGCAGTTGTAATAAAGTTGCTATAGCTGCTGCTTTGGAGAGGTGAAATACTTCTCCCTGTCTTCCTGTTGGCCCCCCTCCCCCATTGTTCATTGTATATTTTTTGAGTAGTATGTGTTAGAAGAAAATGTTGCAGGTACAGTAGTTTTTTTGCTACCTGTGGGATTGGTATTTCTGTGGTTTAAGTTACATTAAGCAATTAGCTCCTCCCTAGTTATAATCTTCTTGGGATGCTGTTAAATTTCCCCCTGTTTGAAAAATCATAGAGTAGGATTTGGAAGGACCTGAAGATCATCCAATTCCAACCCCCTGCCATGGGCAAGGACACCTCACACTAGACCATGTCACCCAGGTCTTTGTCCAGCCTGTCCTTGAACACTGCCAGGGATGGAGCATTTGCCACTTCTTTGGACAACCTGTGCCAGAGCCTCATGACCCTCACAGTAGAGAACTTCCTTATATCTACTTGTATACTCATATACACTTCCCCTGTTTAAGTTTGAACCCATTACCTCTTTTCCTGTCACTGATGAATACTGCTATAGGTAAGCTGTGCTTGTCAGGAGGAAACTCTGAGTTCAGCAAATTTTCATTACCTTCTTAATGTCATTCTAGATTTCCCTTATTAACCCAATATCATCGTTCATTTAGGTGTCCACTTACATATTTTCTTTTGATTCTGAACTCAGAGAGGAGTTGTTCAGCTTTGGAAATAACGAAGTAAATAGCTTGAGCCATGTTGGTTCAGGTAGAATAGATAAGGGAATTGTTTTGATTTATTTCATAAGATGAAACAGATTACGCATTTTCTTTAATCAAGTTCAAATTACTTAAATGCGGAGCCATTTTTTTTCCCATTTTAGACTGAAGAGAGAGACTGTAGGACTCTGTCTCTAAGCTGTTCAGTTTTGTTGTTACAGAAGCAGGGCCTTGTTCCTTCTTCCCAGTCCTTTGCAAACAGTTGGGAAAGGGGAGAGCTCTCTATATCTGAGAGCAGTGGGAAGCTCACAGGTTTGGGATTGAGCTTCAGTCTTGCAGGAACTGCTGCTGTTTGCTCTGCTCCTGCTTTTATTTATGAAGTGTGTAGGGTCATAATTAAATGTAACCTCTCTGAAAGGAATGTTTTCATGGGTTCCCATAGTGAAGTTTCTACTGCCAAGTTCATAGCAAAAAAATAACTGCTGTTAAAACGTTTCAGTTTGACTTCCTGCATCACCTAAAGATGAAATCTGAAATGTTGATGTGTTTTATCAGACAGAAAATGCAAATAAGGTAGTAACATCGACTGCTGTTTCGCTTTTCAGATGAAATATACATGCTAATGTCATTTCTTGTAGGATTAGACATATCTCAACATGTGGCCTGTGACATGTAGGATTAGACATATCTCAACATGTGGCCTGTATCTCAACAATGTAAACCTGTGTGTTCATACCAAAGCCTAGGATTTTGTGTTGCATTCTGTCAGTTTCAGCTATGGAAAGTTATCAAAGCTTGTCTCTATTTTATTGTTTGTAAATTGCATCTGGGTGGCTGTCAGAAACTATGGAAGATGCAGTGAGATTTGCAGTTTCAATGAAGTAGGTTGATCATGTATTGTAGAGCCTTTGCAGGGCTTAAGTTCTTTAAAACTTTGACAAGATTTAAGCCTTTAATCTTAAAAAAATGAAATCCTGCTTGCTTTATGTTTCAGTATTGCAGCATGTCCTTAGATGATCAATTCTAGTTTTGACATAAAGACTTTCTGTTTTGTTTGCAGGAGGAAATTATTAGTATCATATATTTTAATCTTTGTGTTTACTGGCATACCCATAGACAAAGTATATTTCTGGAACAGTAACTTTATTGATTCACGCGTTCTTGCTTTAATATGCTACTGATACAAAAGTTCATGTGGAAACAGCGATTGTGTAAGAGCTCCGAGGCTGTTCTGTAGCACAAGAAAGCCCAGCACTGAGTACCCCATGCTTCCTATAAGGCTTTGTGATTGTGCTGGTTCCTTCATGGTAAATTCAGTGTTTTCAAAAAGTGGGAAGGGGTGGGGAGCTCTTAAGGATAAATGACTTTGAGAAGTTATTTCCAGTAGGAATGCAGTTCCTCCAAATGTAGGTTCTGTATTTAAAATATTGGCCATTTATGTATTAGAACTTCTTTTCTTTTCTTTTTTTTTTTTTTTTTTAATGCTAAAGACCTAAATTAGTTTGCATCAGATCAAATCTCAGGACTTAATCCTCCACAGGATGAGCCAGGGGAGGACTTTACTGAAAGAAAGTTAGGAGTGGAAGGTTATCTCTAAAAGTGGGGTTTGGGAGAAGGGCTTACGTTTCCTTGAGTTTGGGTGGGTGAGCGTTGTTTCGTGCATGCAAACTTTAATGGTTTCAAAGAACTCATCTATATAAAGGAATTTTTCTATTTTTTTGGTGTGTAAGCCACAGCCTGCTGAATTTTATTCTCAGCCTTTTTACTAGGAATTGTATTCCTAAAGGAATTTGCTTACAAAATTATTGCAGTTACATTGATACTTGTCTATCAGTAAATAATTTCCTGCTAAAGAGAAACATGTTAATGTAGAAGTGTTAATGATGTGGAGCTGTCAATACTTTCTTTATATAGAAAGGCTTTGTCTTGGTTCACAGACTGTGGAGGAGGTAGCCATTCTTGCTGTTGTTGAAATCAACTTTGAGGTGAAGTATACTACTTTCCCACCTCCAAGAGATTTCAAGGATTAGTGAATTTGAGATGAAGAGTGGAAAATTCCAAGCATCTATCTGTATTTATTCTAGTGTCTTACCGAAATGTGAGACCCTAAAGGCTTTGAAGCACAAACTATGGCTAATTCTGCTGCAGTAGTTTGGCAGTAACATTCCTCTCTGTTACACCTCTTTGGTAGTGGAGTTGTCAGAATAACTTGGCAAAAAGGAAGAAGTGCTTGTATCCCCCCTAGTTCCGTGATTCTAAACTGCCTATTGCTTTTTCTTTCAAATATGGAATGTGCTTCCATATTACTTCTGACTTGTGCTAAGTGCAGCAGTGTGATAAGCCGTGGGTCAGCGGTGCTATTTGAAGCATATCACCTATGTTTCAGGGCTTTAATGGCTCGGTAATGCTTCAGCTGTGTCTTGGCCCTTTCTGTTAGCACTCACCATTGATTACTCAAGATGGACTTTTAAGTGTAGCTGACTGGCATCTCCAGCCTGTCAAGGTACCACTGGGGAAGCTAGGTCAGAAAGATAATTTTCAAGATTCTGTAAGATTCTCTCAAGTAATATTTTTCAGTTAAAGTGAAATCAGTTGCATAATGACATAGGTAAGGCAGAGGGAGAAAATTGCTGCAAGCACAATAGTCTGGACCACTGTAATGTATTTTCTCTGCAGGTTGCTTCTTAGTCAAGAATGTCAAGTAATTGACTAGATGCCATAGCAACCAGAGCCAGTCAGGAAAAAACTATTGCAATTTTTGTCTGTGTGTGAGGGTTTTGTTTCATTTTGATTATCTGAATAATTAATACAGTGTGTCACATATATTTAAGCTGCACATTCTAGTATTGGTTACTACCCTTTTTGGCTGTAACTATCAGCTTATAAGAGGAAGTTTTTCCTAGCAGTGCTGCATTATAAAATCATTTTTTCTGCTGTTGGTTTTCTGTTTTAATTCATTATACTTCTGTCCCTTAATAACTTTTATTTGTTTCTTTTGTTGCTACTTGTTTTAGAACTGTTACAGGCCAGTTTATGTAGGTTTTAAGCTGACAGAAAATGTTCTGCAGCTCTCTTTACATCATAAAATACTCAAACTGTTATTTATTATCCTCAGTATGTCTTAGGAAATTGTCTGACCCATCGTTGAGGTTTTTTTGGAGGGAAGTGCCTTTTCACTGATCCTAGTACTTTGATAGGAAGATGAGAAAATGGAGGAGAAAGAGAATGAATAGAGAGAGAAATTGTATTTCTATTGACTAGTACAGCAATTCAACCCAGAAGCTGCTGTCTTGAAACAACTTGCTATTAAAAGAAGGGGTACTGCAGCTTTCAGAGAACAGAGCAGATTCTGAAACCAGTTTTTTTTGCAGTAACTTTCTCCTTGCTTCCTGAGAAAACACCACACATTTTTCTTTCGTGACTATTCTTGATAAGTGCCTTCAGATGGGTGCCACAGTGTCCTAGCCAGAGAAGTATTCCAATTGTATTGTATGAGATGTTTTGCTTTTCATGTCCTTAGCTTAGTAGAAAGCTTGGTTGGTTTTCTGTGTAATCTGCAGGGCAGTCAATACTATTTTAACTTCCATAGTCTGTTTTTCAGTCTAGCAGTGTAGAAAAATAAGTTGGACTGATCGAATTTGATCAGTTGGTGTCTGGGGCATTTTGTTGAGGTGTTGCTCTGGGGGTAAATTTCTGGCCTCTTCACCCCAGTTTATTAAAATGCTTCAAAATGCATCTTAGAAGTAGTATGTCATAAATCTTTGCCCACACCACATGAGAGAGTATGAGAACTAGGCTGTAATGCACAGTAGCAATTAATAATTTGCCAAATATTAGAGACTGGTGTAACATAAAAGAGGTAATAAAAGAATGTCCAGACTAGTTTTGGACTGACACTTCAGCTAGTTAATGGCAGTCACATCCAGGGGAAGGGTCTATTGAAGACTTTGTTGTTTAAGATTGTCCATGAAGTTAGGGGTGAAAGTATTTCTGATTTTTATCTTTGTGTCTGTTCTCATGGATAGACAGGAGATATTTCTGTGTTATGAACTTCAAGAACTGACCAACTTGATTAGCTGAACCCATGCTCATGGGTGAGGGTGATAATCTTTTTAACCAAAGCTGGTTTTATCCCATCATATGTTAAGTATTTACTGGCTAGACTAACAGTAGGGTTTTTTTCTGTTATAAAAAAAGAACCTGGCTTCCTCATTCAAAAATAGGCTATGTAGAAACAAAACAAACCGTTTCTTAGTTGGCAGGAAACCAGGTTAAAATCAATGTCTTCTCTGTCTGCCTTAAGAGGTACAGTGTCTCTTTGCATATCATTTGTAAAGTGGGGATTTTTAGAAGTGTTGGAATGGGGAAGCTTTTGGATAGTTACTGTGTGTGATCTTAAGTCTTGGAATTGGCATACGCATCCTTGAGGCAGTACCTGATGTTTGAATGCTGATGGCTCATGTTCTGGCTAGTAGCATTGATGAAATGAAGGCTGATTACAGTTACTATGGACAAGCTAAGACCAACTTGCTCTCATGCTTTCATGGCAGACATACAACTTGTAGGATATCATAGTTAAGGAATTGTAACTTTTTTTATTGGTTCAATCTGATTGAATTCCTTTGGAAATATCAAATGCTGTTTTATATGTACCAATAGATGTCACTTTCCTGTAATCTTAAATATTTAGCAGTAAAATTAAGAAATACTGTTACTGCAATGGAAAGAAAGACTTTTTGTCTCTCAAGATGCACATGGTGGCACTTAACTGCTACCAGGGAACATAAATGTGTGAAATACGCAGAAATTTCTCAGTGCACAAAGGGGATTTTTGTGCTGTATTTTAGAAAATAGAAGTGATGACGTAAAATGGGCAATTTGAGAGTTAAAAAAATGATACCTGTTTCTTTCTGTCCATCAGGTTTGTAAATACTACCTTTGTGGCTTTTGTCCAGCTGAGTTATTTACAAACACCCGTTCTGATCTAGGTAAGTCTTGTCATTTTCATTAAGTTTCATATAATTATGGTTTAACTTTTGTTTGCAGGCTACACTTTTGTTGTGTAATACTCTGTCAAAACACTTTGAAAATAAGCTTTTTTATTAGAGGATTGCCAGTGATAACAGTACGTTAAGAGCAACATTTATTGCAGATCCTGCTTCCTCTAAGTGAAAAAATCATAGAGTCATAGAACTTTTAATTCCAACATTTTTTGTGCGGTTATGCATTTACTGTAGTAGTCTACTGAAGGCCATCTCTAAATTACTGGTAGCTTTCAAGTGATGCTCTGTGGACAACATGTTGTTTAGAGAAGGTAACTAGGAAAAACAGGTTTCTTAGCATTAATTTCCAAGTCCATTGGAGACTTTGATGGGCTGGGGGGAGGTGGGAAATACTAATGTGACTGCCTTCATGAACTGAGGCCACACACCTCTTAATTTTACTCAGAAGATGAGGAGCCAGTTTATTACAAGGAACGCTGTCTGGAATTTAGAAAGTGCTTGATGATATTACCCTTCATACGTAATTTTTATTCTCTTTTAAGGCCACAGATGTTTAAGGTATTTTTTTGTGTAGTTTTACCCATGTAGAACTTGATCTGGAAATCCCATTTTCTATGTCACTCAAAATCTCCTTTGGTTTTCTCATTACTAAACCATATTGGCATTCTTTTTCTTTAATGTGTCTTTCAAACTCTCAAGCAAAGGAAGCAGAAAGACAGACATAAAAGTCCTTGGGAAGTGTTTAATAGCTCTCTTCTGTCATGATGCACAAACAAAAATGCTGATGGAATGTGAATACACCATTCAGGAATGCAAGCTTAAAACATTTGTGTGGTCTTTTTAGGTCCTTGTGAAAAAATACATGATGAAAATCTACGTAAACAGTAAGTATCTTGGTTGATATGTTGATGTAAATAGTGTTTCTAGTATGCTTGAAATTTCTCGAAGGCACCCCAACCATGAGAGCCTAACTGCTTTTTATAATATTCTCTTACCTTGAGCAAGAATTTATAGCACTGCAGGTTGTTATTTGTTTTTCATCTCTTCTGGATTGACATGAGCTTTTGTTTTAAATATATCTTACCAGGTATGAGAAGAGCTCTCGTTTTATGAAAGTAGGCTATGAAAGAGACTTCTTACGCTATTTACAGAGCTTACTGGCAGAGGTAGAGCGCAGGATTCGAAGAGGCCATGCTCGTTTGGCACTGTCACAGAATCAACAGTCATCTGGGGTGAGTCTGGAAGAATTAGTGAGGCAATTTTTCCTCTAGGTACTGTCTTTGTGTTCTCTTCACCTTGTCTCCTCAGGTAAAATACATTGTTTTCCAGAAGATTCCCATTAGATAAGTCTCTTCAGCCATTAGTTAGCAGGCTGCATCTGGCCTTAATGGGCAAGCCGAGTGGCTTTGCAGTCAGCAGCAGTCCTGCCTCTGTTTCTTCAGAATCAGTATCTGTTCTCTACCGTAGAAATCCTGTTAACCTCAGTTTACCTTCTCACCCTTAGTTGCTTCTCCACTAGTAAGCTGCATCATGGTGATACAGCTGAAGTAGGGCAGCACTGAGTTTTTCAGCAGCTGATGAAGCTAAATCTCCCTGTTAGCTGCTGCACTTACGCAGTAGCCTCTTCCTGCTTCAGCACCACCATTGGCAGGCAGTGATGGAATCGCAGGAGTTTGAGAGAACTATTTCTGTGCAGCTTTTCTCAGTTCCAGGCTGCTGGAGAGCTGTTAATGGGAAGCTCAAACTGACTGGGAGTTGTTTTTTCTTATCCACTCCTGGATTTGGAGCAGTGACTGTGACCTGCAGCCTGTTTCATGGCTGCTAGGGTAGCCTTGCTCCTCCTTGCTGCCACAGTTAATTGTTCTGTGCAAAGTCCAGTTCAGAAGGAGCTGTGGACAGTATCCAGTTAAGAGAGCTTATTGGCTGTGGAGTAGAGCAAACGCTGGGGAGATGTAATTCTGTTCCAGCAGCCTATAGAGTTTACAGTGCCAACAAGTACTTCAGGTAGAGTGAGGTTCTTTTCGTGCTTATGCTCAGAAGTTAAGATTTCAGAGCCCAGTGACCTTATAAGTCATAGTGGAGTGTCTGAAAAGATGTGCAATAGCTGCATGGCAGTTTCAGGGTTTAAATTTAGGACTTTGAATTCAGATGTCTTACCTTTTATGGGACAGAGCCTTGAATGTTTTTGTTGATTTAGGAGGAATTGGTGTGACTAGAACTTGCTTCACTCAGCAGGACAGGACTAAGCTGTGTTGAGCATTTTATGTTGGACTAGGCTATTATTAGTAGGCTCTCTTGGAAGAAGAGGCAGGAGGAAGTTGTTCCTGAAGTGTCTCTGGAATATAAGAAGACATTAATGTGTTTTAAAGCTATTTTAGCTTAAGAAACCAAAAACCAAAACCAATAGGAAATAAAGAAAAAAACACTTGTACTGTTTGGCAGGGAGCGGGACCCACTGGTAAAAATGAAGAGAAGATTCAGGTGTTAACTGACAAAATTGATGTACTGCTACAACAGGTAAGGTTTTCTTCCCCCCTCCAACAACCATCTCTTGCTTTTGCCACTTGTTTAAAAATTACAGTTGATTTTTTTTGTAATTGTCTTTTAGATTGAAGAATTAGGTTCAGAAGGGAAGGTGGAAGAGGCACAAGGAATGATGAAACTTGTTGAACAGTTAAAGGAAGAGAGAGAATTGCTGAGGTCTACAACTTCAGTAAGTAACATGTTTGTAGCGCTGTCAGACTTCCTTCAAAAGTTTGTGCAGCACTATATTTATAATAACCTTGTCCTTACACTGAAGGCATGCAAGTTCTGTGCAGAATTTACTAGACAATAATGAGGCATTTAAGTGTGTTAGTCCAGTGTTAAAAGACTTTTAGCAGTTTAAAAATGTCGCAGGCAATAGTGTTTGTGTCCATACTACATGATTCATGAACATTGCACAGCAATGATCTCTTGGGTTTATGTTGAAACTTCAGTGTATTTCTCGACTGCCTGTTGAAACAGTGAATTAATTTGACCACCAGCCTTTGGTGGTGAAGCCCAGCATTCCTTTTTGTGTTTCTTCATGAGCTATTTCAGTCTTTTCATTCCTTGAGACATATTCCATGGGTATTCTGCAACTCCAGACATTTCAATTGATGCCAAAGAAATCATCTTAGGCGAAAACTGATTCTTGTTTTCCTTCATCCTGAGAGTGTAAGACAGCTGCAGATACTACCGTTTGCAGTGAGGAGTAAGGCTTGTTTTCTGCATTCTCTTTAGTTTACTCTTTCCTGGGGGCTTATGTGGAATTGGGTCTATGTAGCCCTGCTCATCGTACTAGGTGCAGTATTCAAAGACAAAACAGATAAGATCTTTCAGCTCTCTAATGCTTAGGATTTGATAACAGTAACAGTACACTTCGTCACTGGCTTATGGCTAAAACTTTTTGCTTTATCAAATACTTTTCCTTTTCAGACAATTGAGAGCTTTGCAGCCCAAGAAAAACAAATGGAAGTTTGTGAAGTTTGTGGAGCCTTTTTAATTGTAGGAGATGCACAGTCCAGGGTAGACGACCACTTGATGGGAAAGCAGCACATGGGTTATGCCAAAATAAAAGCTACAGTAGAAGATTTAAAAGTAAGCATCTCCTTCAGTTACTGAACATCCACAGATTGCTGGGAGGCTTTCTATGGTAAATAAAAGGCTGTCCAGTGGACTGTGTCAAGTGGGTGAAATATTCCAAAGATGGTATATAAAAATCAGATGGAGTCCTGTACTTGCAGATTTAGTACTGTGCTTGCACTGCCATTCTTTGTTGTTTATGATTACACTAGATATAAGCAAAGATGCAAATTCAGGTGGGAGTTTCTTTGTAGCTTTTGTAAAGAACTGTAGCATGTTCTTGCGAGAAAGACAAGCAAAAATGGTTCTGCAAGACAACGAATTTCCATTTCAAGGATTTTAAAGTGCTTCTATGTAGGCCATTCTTCGGAAAACTGAAGTATTTTAAATGCTTAAGCTTGTACAGCCTTAGAATGTATAAACTAAGTTACGTTGGATGATTTCTGTTGAGCAATCTTCATTTCTTTCTGTGAACTTTTAAGGAGAAGTTAAGGAAAAGAACAGAGGAACCTGACCGGGATGAAAGGTTAAAAAAAGAGAAACTAGAGCGGGAAGAGCGAGAGAAAGAGAGGGAACGGGAAAGAGAGGAGCGGGAAAGGAAGAGGCGACGGGAGGAAGAAGAAAAGGAGAAAGAAAGGGCTCGTGATAGGGAGAGACGTAAAAGGAGCCGTTCACGGAGTAGACATTCAAGCAGAACGTCTGACAGAAGATGCAGCCGTTCACGAGACCACAAAAGATCAAGAAGCAGAGAAAGGAGACGAAGCAGGTACGTGTGTGTGTATGAATTTTCATGCAACTTCCCAAAATGTAAAAATCTCATGGAGAGTTAATCTGTCAGCCTGGGTCTCATCACCGCTTTGTTAGCTTCTCTCCTTCAATTTTACTGGTTCTAGGGTGAGTTCTCACTGACTGTTCGCTGTCTTCTGTCAAGTTTTGGAAGTAGAGGACACCATTGTGGTGGAAGAAGTCTTAACGAGGGAGTTTTGAGTAGGCATATACTCCCAAAATACAGGATCTTGCTTTTTCCTGGAGCTGGTCTTTGATTCCTGGTAGTAGATGCTTTTAAGCCATGTGGTTGTATTTTGGCTAAGTGAAGAAGGCAATGTGAAGCCAGGTCTTACATACTGAGAAGTATGCAGTATGCTAAGGCTTGTTTTAAATACTTGTTTTCTGCAGATAATTGGTGTATTAGTGCTGTAGTTTTACTACTGAGAAAATAACTAGCTGACATTCACATTCTTCTCTGCAATTTTCTCTGAATGTTCAGGAGTCGTGACCGAAGAAGAAGCAGAAGTCATGATAGATCAGAAAGAAAACATAGGTCTCGCAGCAGGGACAGGAGACGATCAAAAAGCCGGGAGCGGAAATCCTACAAGCACAGAAGCAAAAGCAGAGAGAGAGAACAAGACAGGAAGTCAAAAGAAAAAGGTATGTTTGTGTGAAGACTGAGTTTGTATCGAGTTCTGATCTTTCCTTAAAGTCTCAGAAGCTTTTAAGTTAGTGAGTGACTGAAAGTTCTTCTTAGGATCAAACCAGATCTGGTTTTATAAGCTGCATATGTTGCTGTTAACCAATTTGAAGCATTTTGTTCATTCCAGTTATTGCTAACGCACGTGTGTGCAAACGTGTACCCTGGTGTCCACCTCTTGTCACAGCAGTTATTAAGAGCTTACCATTTTGTCTGCGAATTGTGAGATTGTGCTGTATCTTAAGACTTGTTTACTATTTACCTTCAGAAAAACATAAGCCTTTAATCAGCTTTTTGTAAGAGTGAATATTTTCTATTCGTACTATTAGCAGATACTGCTGTAGTTACCCTTTGCTGGTACATGTCTGGGAGATTGGTAGCTGGGTTTTCATCTGTACCATCTATTACTTCTCTACACTATCATGTTGCCTTTATTTTCCTTTAACAGTGCTTTTTTCTCTAATCTATGAATGCAGTCCAAGAGAAATCTTCCATACTTTCTGTAATGCTCTAATACAGTCTCATGCCCTCTCCCCAATCTCCTGCTGTTCTCCCCATCCTTCTCTCTTGTTGTGTTTTTTGTTTTAATGAAGTGAGATTTGCTTTGTCAGTGTTCAGGTGAGTCTCAAGGAATGCTCCGTTAGTCCTTGGAATGCTTTTATGGCAGTTCATGCCACGTGCAGCATCATTGCTGATGACTCACTGCTTCACCAAAGGCTGGTGTTCAGAAGCTTTACCTTTAAGTAGGATTTAAAAAGGCTGCACAGAGAGCGCTGCAGATTTGCATTCTGTGAAAACACACTAATTCATTGTTACTGCTGAATTTCCCCCTTTAAAAGTCTTCTAGAGGAATGTAATGCTAACTTCTGGCCTAAACTGCTGGCTCTGTTGGGGTGCTGCATAATGCCCAGTCTGAAACAGTTGCCCCACTTCACTATTCGAGCTGACCGTCAGTAGTGGATGAAACAGTCTGTTATCTTTCTAAGGTACTCTTGAGGTTCTCTGCAATGAAAGGTGCTATGTGCATGTTTCTGGATTGCATAGGCCTGTTTGCCCTACCCTTACTTTCCCATATTTATCTACCAGATCCCAAAATGTTGGTAATGCTTCTTGTATTTTTCTTGCTTGACTTCCTTGGAGCATTTTCACTTCCGTGGTTTATTCTATGGTGCATCTTTAGTATCGATTCTTCGTTTTGCTTCGCTCTTTCCAAGCAAGTGGTTTTTAGCTGCTTGCTCACTGGCAGTGGAACTGATGTTTAAACTCAGATTCAGTATTGTAGCCTATATCTGTCCATCTGTTACTTTATTCCTACCTGATACTGTGCCCTTTTTGCTGCTTTCTGAACAGATTTCTGGTACTTGGTCAAGAATGTCCTATTCAGTATTCTGTGTGTATATGTGCATATAAATAACTGTGTTCTTATTTATTCAAATTTGGTCTGGTTTTGAGCTTAATGGCCTTTCAGTTCTTTCCTTGGTCCCTCCATAAATAGAGGAACTAGAGAACTTTCTTCAGCATCTCATTATTTTTAGTTTTAACTGTAACCAATTTCCTTGCTGGCTGTTTTATTTGCTGCTTGCTGCTTTCTTCCTCCAGAAATAAGAACAGTGAGATGATGCTATGAGCTGTGATGAAAATTCCACCTGGGGAATCAATTACTCGTTTTGACTATATGACCCTAACATCTGCAGAAGCACAAATAGGCCTTAGAGCAGGACTGTAATGCTGAAGAAGGTTGTGTTTTTCCCTTTGATGGGAATATCTTTAATAAAAAAGAGGGGGAAAACCGAACCAGTAGTATTTAAGAAGCAAGCATTGAATTTCTATGATGGAGCTGTAAACACCATTACATCCTGTTTGCAGTGTGGCACTGTAGGTAGGTAAGTAGTCAGCTTTAGAGCTTCATGTATCTGAAGCTGGTTACCTGCTCTGCTGTTTACACAAAAAGTAGTAATGTGGATGTTAAGTTATCACAGTTACAGCTCCATTGGGAATACTAGTTACAGACTCTTAATTTTCTTTATATCCAGCATTGATCAACAACTAATAAAAGTAAGCAGCAAAGGCCTGGCTGAAACTCCTTATGGTATAGTGCCTTTCATCTTGAAACCTCAAACTGGTTTATAAACATGAATCCCAACAGGGCAAAAACCAAGGCTCATTTGCTCAAGACTTGCCTCATGTTACACATTAAATTAATGCTTTATTTTGAAAATGCAGAAGTTTGGTTTCTTGTTCATAAAGTACTGTAGAATACAACAACCTTTCAGATTGTGAGAAAAAGGTACATGTAAAAATGGTGACACTTAATTTCTGACTCAAGTTTCAGGAACAGGGATGCATTTGCTAAAGGAGGGAGCCACCAGCCATAAACACCAGCTGAGCATTAGCTTAATATAAACCCTCAAAATATAACTACTGTTCAAGGAACTAACTTTGGAGTAGGTAGAATAAATAGGGGTTACTTTAAGATAAGGAAAACATCTGTTCTGCATGTACCTTCATTTCATGGACAGTTAATACTAGGACATGCCTTCAGACCACTTTAACTCGGTTCTTCACCTTACATAATCCGGATTCATATACGTATATAAAAGTAATTACCCTTGTGATTGTGTTTTCATGCTGGTGATTAAACCTCAGCAAATACAGTCAGAGCACCCCAGCCCTCAGTAATACTGGATATTAGGTTTGACTGATTCTCTGCATTCACATTATCTTGGTATTTATTCTCACCAAATACATTTCAGTTGCCCACACAGTCTCAATCAGAAATATGTGCATGTGTTGAATCAGAAAGCAAAGTCAGTATTGTGTGATTATACCTAATAGATCCCAGATGAAATAATACCCCCAGTTTCAACAGCATGCTAATTGTGTGTGCTTCTTAAGAAAGAAATCTCACTGGTAGAAAATGGGAGGAAATTAACTGCTTGCAGATACTCCAGGTGTTGAAAGAATTTCAGTCATTTGACTATCTGTTGAGTATGCTTTTTCAGTCCTGTTGGCACACTGGAGGTTTGCTATGGTAAACCTATATTATTAAGGTTTTTAGAAGAGTTTCATCTTTCATACCACAATTTAATAGTAGGGTTTTTAACCTTAATCAAAATTAACCTTCCTGACCAAATTCGAGAAACAAACAAGACACAAAACCCTGCACACTGCACAGCCATAGGGCTATTAAGATCTACCATATCTACATAGGACAGAAGATAAGATTATTGGGCTGACTACTAGTCCTCTGCGGGGAAACAAGACTACTATTCCTCAGTGGATCTACGGGTGCATCGGAGATACCTATAAGACACAAAAAGAAGACTTTTTAACAAGGTTAGTTAGAGTGCAAATCTACCTACGGAGTTCAAAACCGAGGGCAGACAGATACAAAATGACTAGTTCCTCAGGGAGCTTTTTGACCTTGGTGCCTGCTTCTTCTAGGCACCATGCACTGGATGTGCTGCTTCAGGTGAAACTTCAATAGTGGTGTTCCTTAGGCAGTTGCCCTCGTTACTGTGAGGGGCTTCACCCCTCCTTTTGATGCTCTGTTTTAAACCAAGTTGGGATGTTGCTTCTGTTTTAAAGCATAATTTCTGCTTTGTCTTCTGGAATATAAAAGTGTGTTCTGCCAGTCTAGGTGATCACATTATTTAACATAGCTTTGTCAGTGCTTGATCTATGTGCTCCTGTGTTGGGGATATGATACATTTACATGACTCATTTTAATTGCCCGGCTAGCAGGGAATAAACAGGAAAAAGAGCATGAATGTTGGTCTGTGTGATGGCACCTGAGAGGTTGGTTTTTTGGATTATTTCCTTTTTTTCTCCCTGAAGTATCTTTCCTGATCAAAGGTTGACTGTTGTGGTGTGAAATAATACAGAAAGAATTGATATTTTTATGACATTTGCAAACACTGCATTTACAGCTTTAATACTGAATGGTTTTGTTGCCATGGAAATGTTTTTCTGGCTTCCTTCCTTCTTTGAAGATGACTGAGGAAAATACGAGGTTTTCAGCACTACAGCAGACTTTCAGTCTGAAGTTGTGGGGTCCTTCTCATCTTGCTGTTCCTTTGGCACTTTTTATACCTTCCAAACTGTCTCCCCCACTAGCTTTTTTAATGAGTGGATTATAACTTCTTGCTGCTTTTATGAAATGGAGAAATAATGATGCTGACAGTCATGTGCCAGACTGTGCAATGAAGTTAGTTTTGACTGTCATTCTCAAAACTGATGATTATTGTTTCCCCAAGTATTTGATTGTTTGGGGTTTTGCTGTATTTTGAATTTGCAAGTACTGATGTATTTGATAATGCAGTGATGCATTGTCCCATCACTTTTTTTGGATTCTCTTTTGAAGAGCTATATTTAATGAGAATTGTGAACCAAAGAAGCCATATGCATCCCAAATTAAAAC
>JANRGW010025191.1:0-10379 GCA_024733675.1 Psilopsiagon aymara | reverse complement strand
TATGAGGTCTCCACGCAGCCTTCTCTTCTCCAGGCTGAACAGCCCCAACTTTCTCATCCTATCTTCATACAGGAGGTATTACAGATAATGAACAGAATTTTGTACCTACACTCTGGTTGAAGGTATTGTTGTCACCAAAGGTAAGGTTCTGAGAGCGTAGTAGGCACTGATCATTTTGAACTTTCTTTCAAAAATACACTCTGTCGTTTGCTAACACTCTTAATAGCAATCTTCACATAAACCTCCCAAAGTAACCTCACATCAAATACTCAGGATATTTTTCCTGAATCAACAATTTTTGTCATAATGACATACATGCCTTCTCATGCTTCTGTGTGATGCAGTCTAAGAGTGAGCTGTGGTTTTACTCATACAGTCCCAGTTACACTTACAGGTCCAGTAACTGTGACAGAGACATATAAGTCCAGTAACTGTCAGTCCAGTAACTGAGAAAAGCACTATATACAAATTACAGCAACAAAACTTGCTTGCAGTAAAATACTTACAGAAATTCATGAGGAGCCAGGACAGCATACCATTCTGACAGGAAAATACACCACAGCAAACAAATAGATGTTTAAGGTACAATACAAGACTGACAGTATTCACTGATGTTCACACAGTTAAAAGTTTCAAAGGATCCCATAATGAAAACATAACTATCGCATTACTCAAAACACTACAAGTTGGTTTAAAAGCTACTTTATTTAACAGATAAAATTACTAGTCTACCTACATGTCTGCGACATTTTGTACAGCTTTCAGTGTTATTGGACAAAATACAGACTTTTTCCATCATGTATTTCGAATGTATCTCTGTGAATATCACCGTATTTCACTGTACATTGTAAACACCAAGAACACTAAGTATCAAGAATCATTCCTTTATATTTACAGACAGTTCTGTGAAATTAAACAAGCAGTACTAATATTGTGTAATCAAATCAAATCATTCCTTCCTGTAATATTCAAATTAACTAAATTAATTAGAATATTCCAACGCTTTAGTACTCAGTTTTAATAATTACGACAGATAGACTAGCCAAAAATCTAACATTATTTACTGAGGAATTCCTAAGGACAGTCATCACTGTGGTGAGGTGAATCCTGTTTTCTCTAGTTGTTCTAACATGGTCCAGTACTAAAATACAGTTACTGTTTGTTGCCTTCTGACAACAGGAAGAAGCTGGACAAAGCAAAAGGGGCCACACTTCTGCTCCTGAGGATCCCACAGTTGAAACAAAATAAAGATGAAATGTAAGGAATTAAGCTTGGTTTATCAGTAAAGCCAGACCACAGTACCTGCATTCACTCCTACTTAGTGTCTGGATTGGAGGAGGAAAACCAGCAAAAAAGAAAAGGGAGAAAGACGGTATGTGTGCATACTGAGTATATTCTGAAATACGCTGCAGTAGAGAAGGAACCAAACCAGGAGATGAACCCTGGTTTTTGGTGAACAAGTTTGTAATTCAAATCTGGATCATAAAATTAATTTTGTATCTGACTTTTGTATTATAATGACTGAAAAAAAAAGAAAATCCAGACTTGTCACTGCAAAGAACAAAACTGAAACCTGTCCTCAAGAAGAGCACCTGAGTCCTTCCCTGGCTGAAGAGCCACAGCGCAAGCATTCAGCCAGCCAAGCCAGCATGTCTACAAAGAGACAATGTGGCTATGTAATTCTCTAAGATTGGTCAGAGTTCCCCAGTTTCAATGGAGCTATTTATATCGATTTTCTTAAACAATTGTGGAAGGACCTTCCCTTCCCTCCTATTACAGTCTTCTGGAAAAACTGTTAGAAAATACTTCTTTGATGAAAGGAATACAGGCACAACTAGTACAGAAGGGTGAAAGCTACTGTAGAACAGATCCAATGTATCAAGGCAATGAATAGAAATTACTGTGGAAAAAGAAAAGAAAGAAATCTCTTGTTACAGAAGCAAAGGCAAGGAAAATTGTAAGGTAATAACATTTATCACATCTCTTCCCCTCTGACTGGGGCTGACAGAACACCAGTGCAAACCTGTCAGATAAATGCTTTTCTCGTCAGGTTTGGGCTAAAAAACTGTACAGTTAGCTTTGTGTCCAGCTGATGATAAAAAGAAATCATTGTAGGACTGTAATGCAGGGAGATAAGTAAGATAAGAGAGAAGGAAATCATAAGCTCAAATTATTCCTGCTTTGAAGTCTTGACTCAGGAACAAGGTTTTATCAGTTTAATTCACTGCAAGCTGCAATACTATCCACCAGGTAGAACCATGGAAGTCTGCCTGACTTAATATAGTCCTTTGAGGAAATACCAATGCATTGGTTTTATTAAACCCTTGTAAGAAAGCCAAGTCTGAAGCTGCTGGGGACTTGTATGAATTCCAAGGCATGTGGAGAAGGGGTGAAAGGAAACGTCACTTGAAAGAGATACTTGGTATCAAGCATCAACTGTGGAGCATCCTCACGATTGTTTAGCATAGCCTGAAATTATAACAGAAAGGGTAAGGAAATGTTGTATTAAGAACCAAAGCAAAACCAGTACATTGTTTGTTTTCCATTGCAAATCTTGCTTTCACATGATGTTAAGGAGACTTGTTTTGATAGTCCCAAACGTCTAGAAGCTGAGCAGCTTAGTAATAATATGATATAAAGGTCAAGTATAATTACATAGCACCAAAAACTGTGTATGATGTATCCTATAGCTTCAATATGAGAAATAAGAGTGGGAGCTCTTACCTGGACTTTACGCACAAATGATGGAGTCACTCTTTTCTCAAAATCATCTATTGGAGTGTAGGAGTTGAGGATCTTAACAATCTGTTCAAAGCAAAAAGCCCTATTTTAGTATGCCACAAAAAATGCAAAGACAAAAAGAAAAAAGCATTAACATAACAACTTTATTGATATTTAATTTAAGTTTCAGTAAAGAGTTTTACAGGAGAGAATTTTGACTGGTCACCTAATGAGCTGTTACATATATGATGATTGCTATGCCTCATTTCCAGAGGTATAAGCAGGATCTAGGAGATGTAGAAAAAGCTGAATGGATTAAGGGAAACAACAACAAAAGAAGCCTATGACAAGTAAAGAAAATACATTACGGAGTAAAAACACGGGATTGAACAAAGCAGGCAAGTATTCACCATGGGAGCAGTTATAATGCTAACAATCAGGAATGAGGGGTTAAAAATTTAATCTAACAGGTGGTGATGTGGAATGCTGAGGAATGCTGTGTATTAAATGAAAGGCCAATAAATCTTTGCAGCAAATTATTTTAGATAGCTAAGATTCTGCAACTGGTGCTAACAGAAGGAAACAGATGGTTCATTACCTGCACAGTAGAAAGAGATGTGCAGTGTTCACATATTTCCCTGGCATCATCATCTGTGATCTTTTTGACCTGAAGGAGCCAGGCTGCCTGAGACAGAGGCTCCAAAGTTTCTTTGGCATTGCTGCTTTGAAGATTCTTGTCCTTAAGCCATTCTTCCAAGTAGCTGATATTACATCTGGTGTAAACCACAAACGGACAAGAGAAATGTCAGGTTCTCTATAACAAGCGAGTTACATTAAAGATTTCTAAAGAAGGAATGCTCCTCTAATGCACTGTTCAAACTCATACATTTTAAGTTAAAAGCCATACCCATAGATCATAAAAATAATACAATTAATAGCTTGCTGATCTAAAAGTTTAATCCCTTGTATATTTCAATTATTTTTAGATTTTTATTTCTCAATAATAACAGAAAGCGAGTTACTAGTTTAGATGTTGTTTACAGAATATTACTAATATATCTTGGCCTTGCCTATTACACTATAGCTCTTCAAAATATTCATTTACAACTAAGCTTGTACAGGAAATGAGAACAATCTTTGCACATTGCAAAGCAGGGCCGGGCTTACAATTGATGACCTAGAGGTTCAAGCAGCTTTATTCTAGTAATATTCCCAGATGAGTCAAGATTTTACTGATTTCCTTTCACCTTAGTCTGCAGGTTGTCTAATGGAGAGCAAATGAACTGTATCTCCTGAAAAACAGGAGCATGGTCTCTTGATGTTCGTAACAAGACAGATGATGCCCAATCTACACCCTCAGAGGTTCTATCTCAGCACCCTTCTCATCACAGGGCATAAAAAAAGGCAAGTCAACTTTTGCCTCTCTGCCAGTCAGGGGACGCTGCACTTGTCCACTGCAGTAAGAATTAAAATACTATTTATCATGTCATAAGTGACCTGGCATGAAAAGAATCCTAAACATGTCTGACTGTAAACTCCAGACTGCAGTTTTCTCTGTCTTTTCCTCCAATAGTGTTTCCATGCAAAGAACAATTTGTAATAGGCTAGGTTGAGAAAGTTCAGCACAAAATGCCAAGATCTGCTTTTTCAATAACAGTAAAACCCGATCAGCTGCTTCCAGCAGAATGGTTACAGTGACTTAGAGGTAAAGGACGTTACATCAAAATGTTAAGAATTCATTCCCAAGCTTGTTGCAACTTTACTGGCTTTACCTTATCTGCATTCCTTTTCTACACGAGCACATGTCCTTGCGGAGGAAGAGGCTATTGAGGGTGATAGCTCCAATCAGAAAGAAAAGCTGCTTCACTGCCTGCTTTAGAAGCTCAGAGTCCAAGCCATTCTGGCACATAGTACTATAAAAATAGCTGAGCTGTTGCAGGATAGAGGTCATCGTGTAGGTATCTGTGTCGTCTATACTAGAAGAACGTTTACGGAACCCTGTAGGTTTCAAGCCAGAAATGCCCTGAAGACTTTCATATTCCAGCATGCCTGGTACTGAAATACAACAAAAAATAACTGGTAAGACCAAAACTTCTAAGGCTCCTTTCAGTTACAATAACTTACTTCTTGAACAAGAACACCTCAGGATATTTTAAAAGTTAAATGATTCAAGAAATTAAAAAATAAGACACTGCAAAGGTTTCTGGAGCACACAAATTTTAAACAGCCTTTCATTTTTGTAGGATGTTGATCAGTTTCAAAGCATTATCCCACATCAGAAAATGTGAGGAAAATGTCCCTCCAAACCCTGTGGGGATATAACATTCAGTGGAATTTATATGTCCAGAAACACAAATGCCAGTACCTGTATCTATAAATCAACAGGAAAAAGAAGCTTATCCCACTCTTTTTTTTCCATGTATAAGCTTTATTGGTGCACTTCAGAAGCTACATTGAAGCCTGTTTGGATTGCTACTGTCTTACCGATCATGGGCTGAATGCTGTTCTCCATTACAACAATGAATTGGTAATAGATACGAATGGCCAAATCGCTAAGAATCTGTCTGTATTCCGAGAGATCAAAATGCTTCAAACAGTTCTTATTCTGACGTGGAGTGTTACACTTCATGAATTCCTACAAGTTGTAAATATAATTATTAGAAATCACATCACATTGTAAGTTGTTACTACAATGTAACGTATCAGAGCAACTCATTCTATCACTGGCTAAACACAACCTCAGAACGAGTCAAAGCTACAGCTGACTTCAATGGATGATTCCAGTTCTGGGCTTCCTGTACTTAATTTTCCAGTTTATGTTCGTATTTACTCTGTTTCTTAAGCCTGCTAAAGCCCAAGGAAAGACGTGCATAGATTTCAGCGAATTTTGGCACAATTACACTTAAACAGAAAGCAAAGCACCCCTACACCCTAAAAAAAAAAAAAAAAAAAAAAAAAAAAAAAAAAAAAAAAAAAAAGAAAAAGGCAAAATGCAGTTATTTAAATGATGTTGACAAAAAACCCACCCAATGATGAATTACATTTTATTGCTACAAAGGGATCTAATTTTTGGACTTTTCACCAGGAAACGTCTGACTTCAAGTCTAGGCTGAATCCTGATTTGTTTGAAATCTTGAATGTTCATTAGAAACACAGATTAAAAATCTACTACTAAATTATGAAAGATTGCAACTACATCATAAAAGACTACGATTAAGTTCAAATGTTTCCAGTTCTCCAAAGCTCTTTAGACGTTGTCGAGATGACCACAAGAGGGAGTGCTGTGTTTAGACTGTACGGTTACTGTGATTTCAAGGCTTTATGGTATCTCTTTGCTTTAACCCTGAAGACTACATTCTAACGTGTTTATGCAATTCCAGTTCAGTCTACCTAAGTTTATAAAACCCAGAAAAAAACCCACAAAATCTGTTAACTGAAAAGAATTGAAAGAATTTTGAATCTTGGGATAAAACTTAGCTTAAAAAGCAAGTGAAACAAGGACAAAACTCGCCATTTTACTGTTTTGCTCCTTTCCAGAGGTTTTCTTCTGTAACCTTAATTGGCAACAGCAGATGTTTGAATGGTCACAATTATAAAATTGTAAAACTATTTTTAATATATATAAGCAGCTGGATATCTGAAGCCCAGCACATATTAAACTTACATGGAAGAGTTCAAATTAAGTAGCAGTTTCCACGTCATGCCTTTAACCTACTTTAACACTTTAATGTTTCCTTCATTTCACTTGTTCCATTAGTTCTATACTGTCCTATTACTTGTGTAAGACATACAATGCCACTGCAGAGCAATGTGAATGTATAAATATCTGGAAGGAACATTGGTGTGCTGGTGAATCCATTATGACTATTTTTAATTCAAAATTAAAGTCTATCAAAGGTAAAGTAATGAAATTATTTGATGAAATCAATCCTACCTCTTCCCCACTGTACTGCTTCAAACAGTTGAGAAAATAATATGTATTGGAAAGCCAAAAGGACAACATCTCAAAGTCTTCTGAATGTTCCTGAAAGCAGCAAGTAAAGCAATCTCACAATGGTATTAAATTAACAATAGACCATTTCAGAATTGATGTAATAGAGCCTAATTATAGAAGAAGGAGCACATATTATCTATAACATGCTAGCTGAACAAAACATGCTGTGTTTTCAGGCTAATATACACATAGCAAAGATCCCTCTTTTATTTGGTAAACACTGTTTAAGTCTTCTTATATGACAGACTGGCTAAATAAAGTAGCCTGAACCAAAAAGTATTACATATTTCTATGCGTAGTGTAGAGGTCTTCCTGTAAAAAAAGTGTGACCACCTCTATACACAAATGAAACTGAACTACATATAAACACAATTTAGCTATGTGTAAGTATGTTTTATTTTTGTTAGCTAAGTAAACAGAAGCTCTTCTAGTGGATAAACCCTGGTATAAATTTATTTATGAACAAACTATGGGCATTCTGTACACCACAAACTCAACTGCATAAACCATAGTCCATTCCTGCCTGTGCTACAAAGCATGCCTGGTGTTTCATGGCATTATAAATCCAAAGTGAAGCATTCACATTTGTTACGCAGATGAACCAGGCTAACAATTCTTATTTATAACTTGATTTTGTAAACTGGCTGGCAACATAACTTTAATCACTTGGGTACTAATGATGCAGTACCAAACGACATGTCAAAACCCCCCATTACACTGGCAGAGTAGAACAGCAGTGTAAAAATCACTTTAAACTCTGATACCAGCCTGCTGCCAGACATACCAACCTTCATTCTGTCCATCTGACTTGTACCAGTGCTGAAAGCACAGGTGCGGTTCACCTAATTGTAAAGCGTAAAATACTTTACATGAGCCTGTCAACAAGCTCTTCAGACAGAAATAATTTATGTTAATGCATTCTGCCTGCAGCACAGTAGAACCTTACCTGGAGGCTTTACATGGATACTACTAAAAAACTTCAAAGAGAGTGACACTTAGGATTATTATTGTATTACAGGAGCACTAGCAAATGAAAGTGTCAGCGTTCCCCAGGTACTGTGCATGCATTTTATAAACCTCACATCAAAAATCACAAACTATAGTACAGCCAAACATAATTCCTACCTTAACGACTTGTTTGATGCCATCAATGGTTACATTCATGAAGGATTTCAGCATGTCAGCATCATTCAGATAATCTGCGTACCTCACACACATGAACAGGATGTGAGCTGGAAGGCCAGGTATCATATTAACTACAACTCCCCGCGGCTTTAAATCTGCATGAAGGAGAGTCATCAGGTTTTTACACAAAAATCAGTGATTCAATGTATCGTTCTGAAAAAGACAAGCACTATGGGGTTCATTTCTTCAGTGACCAGTCACTTGATAACTGATTTACTGATTAACTGCTTGTTTCTGAAAATGTCTGGTTTGTATTGTTCCTGTAAGAGTATTAATGAAGTTTTCCAGAGAAGGAGAATATTGCACTGTACACTGAAGGCCCCACCAAATTCTGGCACTGCTTAATGACGCACCTCTGCTCACAAAGATACAAACATTCACGAAGCTGAAGTAGATGCGAAGAAAAGGAAGGTGCAGTTTCCAAACAGTGCTTAATAATGATACTGATGTACATAGAAAATTTGATGAGTTTACTATAGTAAGTGTAAGCTAATCCAAAGAGCTTGTTTGGCAGTAAGACTGACAATGTAAAATAATTCAGAGGAAGGAATAATCCATTTACAGAGAAACACTAATGTACAGTTCCTTTCAGTGAAGGGAATGATATGGAAAGAACAGACAGGAGTAATCCATCACACATGGATATAAACCCAGTGACTTACAGATTTAGTAGATGACCAGGAAGAAAGTAAATTCAAGTCCCTGGTGTGCTCTGGAGATTTATAGCTTTATAGGTGAATAAATAATAAGAAAGATAATAGAGTCAGCATTATGTAGAGTCAGACACACTATTTTACACAGATAAAGCACTTCTGTACATAGAACGCCTGGCAGTGGAACAAGAACAATATAGAGCCTCCAAGTTGTACCGGGAGTAAGAGAGTGGGGAAAAGGCAACTTCAAACATAATATGTTGCCTTGTAATTTTTGTTGTAGCTTTCTACACTGACTGCTGCTGACTACTGATAAAATTTGAAGTATTACTAAAATACCGCAGATGAGATTTTGAATGATCCTTTCTTCATCTTCTTTTTTGTACTCCATCATTCCAATGTACTCTTTGGATGAAGTTGGCACATGAGCTTCGGCTATCAAACACGAAAGCACTGTTATTTGCAGGTAAATGGCTAAGCTAATGCTCACATTAGAACAAACTACTGGAGAAAAGCAGTTTTCTTCATAGTATAGCATGGGCATGGGCCGTGTTCACAAAAATGTTTTTAACTTATGGTTTCAGGCATTATGAGTTAAGCAACGTTTGTATTATTCATGTGAATAGTTTCACTGGATTCAGTGGAATTACTTGCATTTATGTGGCAAATAAACAGCAACAAAACATCTCTACATTAGTCACCTCTGCAATGCTTTTCAGAGTATTTATAGAATTACTTGCTATAGAAAAGCTTTGTACAAACTAATTTCATATCAGGAACCATCTGCCATTTCAAGGCTAACGGGAGAAGTTACTCATCCGATGCAAAACTAACATTATGTTGGCTTAGAGACAGTTTGTGTGAGGGCACATATTAACTTCTGTTGAAAGAGTATTATGCTTCTGGCTTAATCTTTATCGTATAGGCTAGGTTCCATATGTGCCCATTATTTAGCTGGGTTGAAAAAATACAAGAAAGGACTTCTATGTGATTTCTATTGATGGTTCTCCTTGCACTTTTTTCTGTGGACTTAAAATTTCTAACCCTGCCCAGAGTCTACCATTCAAAGCTATTATTACAAAGAAATCACATAACATTATTTTACCTTTTTCAATAGACTTGGTAAGAGTTTTGATCTGATCCTCCAATTTTTTTATTATTCTATCTTTCATGTCTAGTTTTTCCTCAAGATCCTGTAATAATAAATTTCAGTAAGTTCAGAGCAACCACAATTAAAAAATATCTTCTATAGTTACATGCTATTGCCACAATGAAAGAACACTATGATGTACTTCTACTTAAATTTGATAGAAGAAACATGAAACCTTCATAGTTTTCTTCTCCCCGAATGATCTCAGAAAACATCCTGTCCACACCATGAAATCACAGTATCTACTCTACCTTGCATTTCAGGTACAGTTTCTTACTTGTGATTTCATTTCCTCACCATGTTTTCGACAGTAAGTCGTGCTGTCTCTTGCTTTATCTTGCTTTGGACTTCATCTTGGGTTTCATCTTGTATCAAACCATTGCTTATACCCTCAATTTCTTGGGTTTTGATTTTCAGTCTCTCATTTTCTTCTAAGTTTACTTCACTCTGGGCCTCATTATTTCTAAAAATAGATAGGCAAGAAGCTTTGGATTTTATTCTTCCTTTGTTAAAGCACAGTCATATTATACTTGTACATTAGTAAGGGTGGTGAGGCACTGGAATGGGTTGCCCAGGGAAGTTGTGAATGCTCCATCCTGGGCGGTGTTCAAGGCCAGGTTGGACATAGCCTTGGGTGATATGGTTTAGTGGGAGGTGTCCCTGCCCATGGCAGGGG